>JANIVI010000197.1:0-12307 GCA_030555755.1 Wickerhamiella kazuoi | reverse complement strand
CCTGCGCCTTCGGGCAACGGCACCGCGCCCGTCGTGACCCGCGGGCCCGGCCCGGCTCCGGCCGACCCTGCGCTCGTCACGCCTTGAACCGACGAGATTGTAATATAGTTATTTAACGACCCGCGCATGGGCTAAAATTTTACACTTTTACACTGGGCCTTCCTAAGCAGTTTTATCGAGCTCTTTTGTGCTATGCTTTGTTGGCGTCGCCGAGGCGCTCAGCCCACACAACGTGGGCGCCGCGGCGCGCTTTGAACTCGCCGTCCGCATTGACCTCCTCGGGCCGGAGGTGCTCATCGAGAATGGCGTTGAACTCACGGCGGAATGCTGCGAGCTCGGCTTCGGGAAGCGCCGTGATGTAGCTGCGCGTGAGCCAGTTCTGCTCGTAAAACTCGCGCGACGGGATCACCTTCTCATAGGGGAAGCGCACCTCCTGGTACGGCGCGAACCACGTCTGGTCGTCAAACGCGCGCGGCCACTCGCGCTTGTCATACTGCGGAACAGCGTCGTGCTGCGTGTGCGCGAGCTTGACGGTGCGCTCCTGCCAGCCGCCCTTGGGCATGCGTTCCCAGTCCTCGTAGTTCCACACAAAGACCACGCGCCCGCCAGGGCGCAAGACGCGCGCAAACTCGCGCAGCGCCGCGTGCGACGCGAACCAGTGAAACGCCTGCGCGGCAATCACCGCATCGACGGAGCTGTCGGGCAGCGGCAGCGCCTCGGCGTCGGCCTGCACGGCCTCGATATCGGGGAACTCGCGGCGAAAGCTCGCCAGCATGCCGGCCGACGGCTCGACCGCCTTGATTGTGAGGTTCGGCAGCCGCGCGCGCAGCTCGCGCGTGAACAGGCCCGTGCCCACGGCGATCTCGGCGACGGTCGACTTGTCGCTGATCTGCGCCTGCTCAATCACAGCGGCTACGCTCTCGGGAATGTACCCTGGGCGAAACTTGGCGTAGTTCTCGTGATTTTTGTCGTACGCCGCCGTTGCGGTCGGGTGGCCGGGAGCGCGGGCCGCATTGTGCGTCATGGCGCCCGCGACGCTTTGGCCTGCGCTGCCGGACATTGCGGGGGAAAAGCTGGGGCCTCCCCCCGCGCCCTGGCCGCCGCACCCGCTCCCACGCTCCCAGCGCCGCCGCAGCTGGCGCAGCCTGCACGCGCGAGAGCTAAACTCCCAGCTAGCTCAGAGCCAGTAGAGCGCCAGCCATCCCAACGGGCCGGCCGGAGTAGGGCAGGGGCCGCTGATGGCTGAGACCGGCGGCAGCAGCGGGCCGACAGGCCCTGGTCGGCCGCGGTAGCCACTTAGAAAAAGGGCGCAAGTGCGGGGTCGAGGCGCATGCGGCGGCACCGGTCGCGTGCATGGGCACGCGGACGGTGGTATTGCGCAGGTTGCCCTCCCTCAATCCGGCGCCCCATTCTCCGGCGACGTCTTCGTCAGGGCCTCCATTGCTCACATCCTTCCCCCTCCCAGCTCGCCTACGCGAGACTTGATCTAACGGCCGGGGCTGTGCAGGCTGCTTGACTAAGAAGAGTCGCGGTTCGGTCTCGAGCTTTAAGCGGCGGCACCGGCGCAAACGCGGCATGGCGGAGCCGACTATCACCGTGGACGGCGCGGAGGACCCCGCGGCATACCTCGACCCGCTCGAGCGCGAGATCTCGCGCCGCGCGGCGGGCGGGCGCCTCTCGCGCTCGCACAATTCCGCCCGCGGCGGGCTCAAGGCGCTGTTCGCCGCCTGGCGCGCGCAGCGGGCGGCGTCTGGCGCCGCCGACGACGAGCACGCGGGCGGCCCCGGCAGCAGCGCTGCCAGCGCGCAGCTGCGCTACCAGGGCCGCGGGATCAAGTTCGTCGGGACCAAGACGCGCAATAAGAAGGTCCACGAGTTCAGCAACCTGTTTTTAGCGCAGACGCTGCGGCTGCCGCTGGCGCCAGCGGGCGTCGGCGTCCTCGGCTCTGGCTTCGGGCTCGGCGACGACGCGGCGAGCACGCGCGGCAGCCTCGCGGGTCTGACCCTCAGCATCCCCGGCTTCGCGTCCGCCCCGGGCAGCGTGCCCTCGAGCCCCGGCGGGCGCAGCGCGATCCCGCCACCCTCGTCTCCGGGCGCGCCCGTATCCGACAGGCCCGTGTGGGCGATGGAATTCTCTCCGGACGGTATGTATTTGGCGGCCGGCGGCGCTGACGGCGTTGTGTGGATTTGGACGCTGCTCACCCGCATGCACGACGAGGACCACCCGGAGGTGTTTTTATTGGACGGCGGCAACGCGCGCGGCGGCTCACGCAACGCCGTTTTTGCGCCGGACCCCGTGCGCGTCTTCTGCGGCCATTCGGCGGACGTGGTCAGCGTGGCGTGGTCGCGTGACGGCTTTTTGGCGTCTGCATCGCTCGACGGCACCGTCCGCCTCTGGCATGCTGAGCGCGATGGCTGCCTCGGTGTGTTCGAGCATCCCGACGTCGTGACGGGCGTCGCGTTCCACCCAGCGGACGGGCGATTTTTCCTAACTGGCGCGCTCGACGGGACGCTGCGCTTGTGGAGCATCCCCGACCACGAGGTTGCGTATGCGGCCGATACGCGCGCGATGGTCACTGCTGTCACATTCACGCCCGGCGGCGAGCGCGCGCTTGCCGGGACATACGACGGGCACGTTTTAACTTTTGTGACGCGCGGGCTCGTGTTTGCACATTCGCTGCAGGTCAGCCACCGCGAGAGCGGCGTCGTCAAGGTATCCGGGCTGCGCGCGTTTGATGTGCCCGACATTGGAGCGCCACCGGGTCACGGTGTGGGCTCGCTCGGCTCCTCGGGCCCGGCAGCTGCGGCGCCGCCCGCGGCTGCCTCGCCGGGCGGCGCCGTGCGCACCAAACTGCTGGTCACTGCTAACGAGAGCCGTGTGCGCGTCTACGATCTAGACTCTTCTTTCCTGGAAACAAAATACAAAGGCGCGCGTAGCAACCATTCGCAGGTCGTTGCCACCACGTCGCCCGACTACTCCCGCATCCTGTGCCCATCCGAGGACGGCCGCGTGTACATCTGGAACTCGCTGGCTCTCGAGCCCGTCTCGAGCCTGCTGGGCACCAAGGACAATTTCGAGTCTGAAAGCTTCCGCGCCGGCAACTCGGCCTGCACAGGTGCACTCTTCGCGCCGGACGCGACCAAGAAACTGCTATTCGCGTACTTTGATCCGGTCTACCGCGACGCGGCGCACGGCTCGGGCCTGCAGCCCTCGGTGCGAGCCCCTCCAATCGAGCGGCTCGATATCATCGTGACTAGCACAAGTAAGGGGCACGTGCGCGTGTACCGGCAGGCGCCAGGACTACCGTCGGCGCCGGGCTCGACACGGTCGCTGTCGCCGAGCCTGTCGAATCGAAGTAGCTGGCTGAGCCATCACGAATGAGTGAGTCTTGGGCCTACCCCCGCTTGTCTTGTATTTATTAAATATGTACATGGAACTTCCGTCCCTGCTGCAACCCTTTTTATATCAGAAGAGGTTCCCCCAGCGGTGGGGCTTGACCCAGCCTGCGCCGTGCTCTTCATACTCAGCGCGCGTGACAAACGCGTCCTGAGCCTGCGGCGTGTTTGCCCAGCCAGCCATGCCGCGCCACGCGTCGGCCGCGGGGTCGCTGGCCAGCCGCACACCCAGCTCCGTGCCCGCTGGCAAGGCCGCGCGGACTTCGGCGAGCACGCGCGGCGCGAGCCCGGGCAGCGCCGCGAGGCCGCCGGCCAGCACGACATTGCGCGCCATTGCAGCCGCTGTCGCTGCATCGTAGCGGTGCCGTAGCAGATCGGCGACAATTTCGCCAACGCCCGCCTGGTCGATGCCGGCCAGGCTGGGCTGCAGCAGCACCTCAGGCACACGAATGCGCTCGACGTTCAAGTTCAGCTGATGAGCCTGATCGGGAGCCTCGGCGTTGAAAGGGTGCGCGCCGTACAGAAACAGGTGCACAGCGTTGGCGTGCCAGGGACTCTTGTGCGTCTCGAGATCCTCGAGCGTGAAGTTTGGGTCGTGGGCCAGCAGCTTTTGCTGCAGGGCCGTGACCTCCTCGGCCTCGCGCTCCTCATCCGACTCGGTCTCGCCGAGAAACTCGCCGTACATCTCATCAGTTTCGCCGTCCTCGACCTCACCGCCGCCGCGCCCGCGCTTACGGCTCGAAGGGTCTGCGCCCGAGATCAGGGCATTCATCGTCTGAATGCGCATTTTTGACGCGTACGACTTGCGGTCGCCGAGCTCGGCCTTGAATCGCTTGCGCTCACGTGCCCGCACCTGAAGGGCATCGAGGGCCGCCCGCTTCTCGCGAACCCACTCCTCCAAGTCCGCGGCGCGCGCGTCGGCGTCGCGGCGCTCCTCGTCGGCCAGCCGCTGCGCCTCCTCAAGCTTTTCCTGCTTGACACGCTGTCGCGCCTCATAATTTGCGCGCATAAGCCTCTGCCGGCGCTTTTCGCGGATTCCGTCTGCATCGAGCTCGGCGTCGGGCACGTCGGCCAGCGGGAACTCAGGTGGCGCCGCTTCCACGGCAGCGTCGGCGCCTCCGTCTGCGCGCCGGATCGCGAGCTCGAGCTTCGCAATTGCCGCCTCAAGCTCGGCTGCCGAGCGGAGCCCGGCCGCCCGCAGAGCGCGTGGCGAGTCTGCGTCGACCGCTAAAAGCGCTGCAAGCTGCGCATGCTGCGCCGCGAGCTTCTCGGCGCGCGCACGCGCCGCCTGCTCCTGGAGTCGCCGTCCGGACTCTTGTCGGCGCTCAGCAATGCGCGCGAGCTCCTCGGCGCTCTTCTCGCCGCGTCCGATGCCCAAAATCGGCGTTTGAACGATCCGCTCGCGCGCATCAAGCCCGTCGAGCTGTAAGAAGCCGGCGAGCTCAACGCCATAGTCCTGTGCAACGTAGCAGTGCTCCTTGATCATCTGCAGGGTCTGCGCGGGCGTCACTCGCACAGGGAATGTTGGATATTTGAGTGCGAGCTGCTGCTGCAGAAAGTCGGCCGCCGCGCGCCCACCGTAGCTGATGCGCTTGGCGTTCCCCAAATCGGGGCGGCCGGCGACGATGGGGATAATCGTCGTGAACTCGTGGCCGAAATCGACAACGATGCCCGAAGCGTCGTCGCCGCAGTTTTGACGAAACGCGAAGAGCGCGCCGATGCCGAGCGCGGCAGAGGGCACGCCGTAGCCCTCGAACAGTAGCTCTTGCAGGTGCCGCCGCGGCGCGTGCGGCGCTGCGAGTATTTCCGAGATCGCCACGGGGGCGTCGACGCGGCCGACCGAGTCGACGCCGAGCCGGTCGAAGCCGTAGTCCAAGACCTGCTCGACCGCGTCCCAGTTCGTGAGCACGCCCTGGTCGTGCGTGGGCTTGGCGTTCTGCGGAGCCGCGGGGTCAAGTGCAATGTCGGCGCCGACGGCGGCAGCCGCGGCCCCCGAGCGGCGGTCGCGCCAGCGCGCGGCGACGCTCGCGAACTCGGCCGCCGGCGCCGCCGCGCCGAACCCGGCGGTCATCACCGCCATCCCCGAGATGGCCGCCGAGGTCATGCGCTCGGAAATCGCGATTCTCAAGCTCGCCGCCGACTGGCTGCGCGACGCCGCGCTCGCCACCCCGAAGCGCAAGCGCGAGGACGGCGACGGCAACGGCGACGACGAGTAGCGCGCACCGCCCGCGCCGCTGCCCGCGCGGCAAAAGACCTACAAACAGCGCCAGCGGCGCGCCACGCGCGCCGCGGCCGCAGACATAAAACGTAAAATACATGCATAGCGCGCCGCGCGCGCGGGTCTAGCTCGCGGCCTTGGCCCGCTTGCTCCCGGTAACCGCGTCGCCGCCCCGCGCGCGCTTGGCCCGCCGCTCCTTGACCGGCCGCGGCTCGCCGGGCTCGAAAACGTTGTCCGGCAGCTGGTGGGCGCGGATCATGCTCAGCGCCATGCTGAACACCTTGTCGTCGAAGTTCGGCCACGCGCGCACCGTGTCGTTGAAGTCGTTGCACGGCCACTGCAGGTCGATCTGCCGCGAGCCCTCGGCCTTGACCTTGATCCCAATGTACATGGTCGACGTCCTCACGGTAATTTTGTCGGGCGCGGGCTCACCGTCCTTAGCGGCAGCCTCCGGGGCCTCTGATGCCTCGCGGTTGGTCTCCTCGACGCCGCCATTGGTTTTCGGGGCCTCGCCCGCATCGCCGTTTGCCTTTTCATTTTCGGGCGCGGCCACTTCCGTCGCTGGCGCCTCTGCGCCGCCCGCGGCGCCCGGCACCGCGGCGCTCAGCGGCGGCACCACCGCCGCATCGCCTGACTCTGAGACCTCAGCGCCCGCCGCCGGCGGCGCCGGCACTGACGCAGGCACCTGCGCGCCCGCCGCCACCACGGTCTCGGGCCGCGGCAGCCCGCCGTCGGCTATCCGCAGCGCCTCCTCGGCTGTGTCGACAACCACCTCCTGGTCAAATGCCTTGTTAAAGGGATGCGCAAGCTCGATGTTGTCGACCACTTCCAGCTTGAGCACGAGCAGGCGCAGGCGCGACTCAACAAAGCCCGCCCACGTCAAGTGTTCCTCGGCTGTGCCCTTGGTTGCCGCAACCACACGCATGTAGTACTTGTAGTCGTTGAAGAAGGTCTGCTTGATAAACAGGTCCTTCCAAGGCCGCTTCCCCTCACCAATGTCCTGCAGAATGGTTACGCCGCGGTGGATCTCGTTCATGATGACTGTTTGCGTCGACGCCGAGATGTTGTGCGTCGCGCACATGCTCGGGTAGGCCGGCGTGATGATCGGCATGCGGTGTGCACGGTCCTGCGGGTAGATTTGCGGGTTCCACACGCGGACCTGCAGGGGCCCGTCCTCGATGTGGCGCAGGAGCACCGGCTGCGGCCAGTTCCAGCGCGCGTAGATCACAAAGAATCGGTTAAGGATCGTCGACGCCACGGCGTTCGGATACAGCTGGCACACACGTGCGACCAGCATCGCCCAGGCCACGCCACCCGGGAAGCCCATGATGTTTGCATAGATCGCGCGGCGCTTGGCCCACAGCTTGATGGCGCGCAGCGCGTGCTTGAACACCGTGCGCTCCGGCACGAGCCGCAGGATATCGTCGGTCACACGCGTGCCGTTCACAGAGCGCATGTCGCGCTCGTCCATGTTGCGCAGCAGGTTCTTGTCTTCGAGAGTCAGCGAGCGCGGCACCTGCGCGAGGTCGAGGCGGGCAAAAATCAGGTCGATCGACACGCCGTCGAACTCGAGCTTCATGATCGGCACAAACGCGTCCGGGACCGGCGCGATCTCCTCGAGCTCGGGCCGCGCGCGCACAAGGTCGCCCATCACGCTGAAAAAGTCGTCGCGGGTGACGTGCTTGGGCGCGACCACGAGCGTGTCGATATCGGAGCCGGGGCCATACACGCCGAGCCGGTACGAGCCGAACGTGAATATCTTGCCGCCGGCGTCGCGCGCCATGCCCTCGCTCATGTTTTTCGTCAGCGACACTTTGTAGACAAATTCCTCTGCCAGCGTCTGCAGCGTTTCGAGCACGCGCACGCGGCGGCGCGTCTCCTCCTCGCTCTCAAAGGAGCCCTGGGCCTTGAGCTCCGCAATCAGCTGGTCATTGAGCGCGCGCTCGGCCGGCGTCGACTCCTGCAAGCTGATCGGCGCCGTCACGCCCAGCGTCTTGGAGGCCATGGTGAGGACGGTGGGAGCTGACGCAGCGCAGCCGGTGATAACAGCCGGGGCGCCTGGCTCGGTGCCGGGGGCGCCTGCACGAGCGCCAAGGTTATGCGGCAAAGATAAATTAAACAATCATATAAAGCATGCTAATCTAGTACTGGCGCCGAGCGGCCAGTAATGCATCACGACACGATGGCGCCGTACGAGCCGAGGGCGCCGAGCGAGCCCTTTAGAAGCAGCAGCTCGCTCACGTCGTCCTCGCTCGCGCTCCAGTCGCCGGCCTTCTGCGTTCCCGGGATGCGCAGGACGGAGCGCAGCCACGTCGCGTCGGACGCGAGAGTTGCGGCGGGCGGGTCCGCCGCCCAGTCAAAGGACACCGTCGAGTCGTTGGCCAGCTTGAGGGGCCCGGCCTCGCGCGCGCGCCACGCGCGCTCGACGCGCTCGGCATCGGCCTCGGGCAGCGGCCACATGCCGGTCTGTACAAACCACGTGCCGCGGACCACGCGGAACTCGGGGCCCTCCCAGTACGTGGGGCGGTATATGCGGGGGCCAAAGTCGACGGTGTAGAGCCCGTCCTGCTGCAGCGTCGCGCGCGCGTGGCCCGCGCGGAACGCGCGCTCGAGGCGGTCCGAGTCGGCTGCGGCAAAGCGCGTGAACTGCGTCGCCGCCTTGGGCGGGCGCCACTCGGGGTCGAGCGGCTTGCGCTCGGGCACGTCGGTGGCTCGGAACCAGCGCACGCGGGGGCAGTCGTCGTCGGCGGCGGGCGGCGGCGACGGGGCCTTTTCCGAATGCGTCGGCGCGTCCGCCGCCGTGCTCTCGGCGCCCTGTCCTGCGGCCTGCGCGGTCTTGAGCGCATTCGCGGGCTTTGTTGCGGCCGCGTCCCCAGACGCGTCCGGATCCGCTGCCCGGGCCGCAAACGCGCGGGGCGTCGGCGCGCGCCGGAAATTCAGGGTGCCACGGGCGCGCGCCGCCAAATTTGGCCCCGCGGCGCGCGCAAACATGCGCGCACCGCCGGCCAGCGCGGGCACGGCTGGCTGCGAGAGCATGCCGGAGTCAGCATGTGATGCAGCAAGAAGTCGTGGGGGGCGGCGCCCGGGGGACGCCCGGGGCGCGCCGGGACGCGCGCGCGGCTTGCTGCTTGGGACAGCCGCGAGCCGGCGGCGCCAGGCCGGCGCACGGCTGTGCCGGTTTTGCTCAAGAAAAAAAATGCAACTTACTCAACTATCGATAAATACGAGCGCCGGCAGGCGGCGCCGGCGAGCCGCGCGGTGAAGGGGTGGGTGTTTATCTCTGGGGCGCCGCGCGCGGCGCCGCGCGCGGCTGCGCATGCGTCCCCTCCCCCGCACCAGCCCGCTGGCGGGGCCGGGCTAGCGCGGCGGGCTGAGGCCCGCCTGCTGCGGCAGGTGCACAAACGACGCACTCGGCGTCGGCGGATCGGGCATGATCCGCAGGCGGTGGCTGCCAGGCAGCTTGGGGAGCACGGCCAGCAGGCAGAAGCCAAAGTTGATGAGGAACGTCGACAGATCGTAGTGCGTAAAGTGCGTGCTGATCAGGAACAGCATGATGGGCACGCCGAGCAGGAATTTTTTCGTCGGCGTGTACTGATCGCCGTCGTCGATCTGCTCCCACAGAGTCAGCCCGTCGAACGCGCCGGCGTTCACGGAAAAGTCGAGGGGAACGCCCGTCACGTAGTGGAACATGATGTACGTGCCGACAACATAGGTCATGTTCGTCAGAGTCCAGCAGAGCTCCGAGTCCACGAACGGCAGGCTGTCGTAGAACAGGAGCAGCCCGCAGATCACCACGATGTGCACGGTCCACGCACCTTTGGAGTGGACCCACGCCGCGTTCATGTTCGGCGACGCGGCCTGGTCGCTCTGCTCTGTGATGGTTTCCTTGGGCAGGTGCCCGATGATCGACGACGAGCGCCGGCGGTGCTCGGGCTCAGTTGTGGATCGGCTGAACGACATAACTAAAAGGAAAAGGCCTTTCGAACTTTGTGAGGTGGTACACTCCCTAAATGGATCAGACTTTTAGCAGCAAGCACGCCTCTGGTTCACCGGGACACACGAGGGCACACGAGGGGCAGAGGCGAGAAATGCGTCGTGTCTTCTCGGCTGCTGCGACGGGTAGGTGACAAGCCCGCCTCGTCCCACTGAGCCTTGTGTACGTGTGTGGGCGCCAAGGTGGCTGAGTCAGTTGGCTGGCCAACCTACGAGGCAATGCAGACCAGCCGCGCGTGGCCCCGTGCGGCGCAGCTGGTCTGCCCCATTTTCCGGGCTGATTGAGCATATAAACTAGCAACTAATTTTTGTCTGCTGCTAATTGCTGCCTGTTCCCGACCTGGTAATCGACGATCGCCGGAAAGCGCCCACTCTGATTGCCCAGCTGGGACCTCCCAGCTCGGACGGGGCAAGCAAGTGGGATGCATGCCGCCTTCGAGACAGACAGGCATCGCCCGCTCGGTCTGGGCGGGCTGCTTGGTGAACATTTGCGGGGGATGGACACCGTGCCTAGAAACGAGACACTTTTTGCGACAGTATGTTTTTATATTCGTGCAGCCTGTCGTGACCATAGAGCGCGCGGATCCGGAATTCGCTCATCAGCGTAGTGATGACTGCATGGGCTGCTCAGGGAAATGCATGCGCAGCTCGAGAGCACGAAGTCGCGCTCCCAGGAATCGAATCAAAGTGATCCAGCCCAGGTCTGATGCGCCACGCCCCTTTGGGGCCTATGCCTGCGCTCGCCGGCTGTTTGCGCCTAATTGGCCTGCCCGCGCGCGTGACCTGGCCCTAATCCTGCGGAGCTCGCGGCACCGGTCCAGGCTGCGGTGCCCAAAAGGCACGGCGCGGCGCAGCCCCTGTTCATCCATGTTGATCTTTGTTATGGAAATCCCCGAGGTCTGGCGACGCCGGAAAGGGCTGGCCGGCCCCGAGACACACGGGGACGCGGGCTCTGCACCCTGCACGCCAGCTGCAGCGAGGCGTGGGGTTGCATGTGACCCCAGGCCTCTGGAGGCGCTGCCCGAGGCGTGTGGCAGCCCCGATCGCCAGGGCCGGTGGCAAATCTAGCGGCCCGGCGCAGAAAGTACAATCAGAAAGCTAAATTTTACGTACAAGTGAGGCGCGTGCGCGGGAAGGCACGAGGGGGCGCGCGCTGCGCTGCGCTGCGCTGCGCTGCGTTGCGCTGCGTTGCGCTGCGTTGCGCTGCTCAAAGCTTGGCGGCCGCGGCCTGGGCCCGGACGTACGCGGGGCGCTCCTGGAGGCGCTGGTGCCAGGCGTTCAGCTCGGGGTACTTGGTTTCAAGCTGCGGGATCAGGCCCTCGCGCTTGAGCAGGGTGACCCAGGTCTCGTACATGATGTCGGCGCCGGTGAGGCGGCCGCCAACCATGTAGCCGCCGTTCTTCTTGGCGAAGCTGTTGAGGATGTCGAGGTTGAGCTCGAGCTCGGGGCCGGCCCAGGCGGCGCTGATCTGGCCGGTGACGAGGCCGACGGCGTGCGAGAGGCCGAACGGCAGGCGCTTCTGGCCGATGCGGAAGATGTACAGCTGCATCGCCGCGGTCGCGAGGTTCGCCTCGGCCGAGTGCAGCCCGTACTTGATGTCGAGCTCGTCCTGGGCGCCGCGCGGCGCCATCTCGGAGCCCTTGCCGTACTTGTTAACGACGTACTCGCAGATGAGGCCGCTCTCGGCGACGACAAGGCCGTCGTCAACGATGACGGGCGACTTGCCCGACGGGTGCACCTCCTTGAGCTCGGGCGGCGCGAGGTGCGTCTTCTTGTTGCGCCAGTACATCTTGACCTCGTAGGGAACCTTGAGCTCCTCGAGGAGCCACAGCACGCGGTGCGCGCGCGAGTCGTTGAGGTAGTGGACGACGAGGGTCATTTTCGGCACTTGGATCGAGGATCGAGGGGGGATGAGGAGCCTGAGCCGCCGTTGATCTTGCGGCCCAACTGGGACCGGGGCGCGGCTCGAGGGCCTCGGCTCGGCGCGCCTAGACCTGGGGTACGGCGCCGCGCGCTGCGGGCGCTCGACCCACGCTGGGCCCCCCGCTGCAGCCTGCCCTGGGCCCACCCCAGCCCTGCCCCAGCCCTGCCAACGGCCAGACGGGCCCAGACGGGACCGCAGACGAGAACCCAGACGGGGAGCCCGGACCCCAGACTCCAGCATCACGTGCGCGCGGGCGGGGCCCAGCCTGTGCCACAACCGGCCGCGGCGCTCCCCCAGCAGGTCGGTTGAGCAAAGCGGGGCGGCACGCGCAAAAACTAGCCAATTCGCGCGCGCGCCCACACAGACTCGGCGCCACTTGCGGAAGGCCTCGCACGCTCGCGCCTGTAGGTCCCACCGCCCGTCGCGTCGCGAACGCGTTAGTCACCGGCGCACGTCCACACACACCACACCAGCCCGAACGCGTCCGCGCAGCCATGCCGCCGCCGAGCCCGCGCGCCCCCGCGTGGCCTGCGGCCGCGGACGACGAGGAGGCGCTGCCGCTGCCCGACCTGTCCGTGAGCAGCGTGCTGGCGACGCCGCACCGCGCGCAGACGCCGCGGCGGTACGACGACGAGGCGAGCAAGACGCGCCGGCGCAACCTGTTCCGCGCCAACGACCAGATCAACAAGCGGCTGCGCTACGACGCGCCGCCCGAGCCGCTGCACCCGCCGTCGTTTGGGCGCGCGGCCCCGCGCTCGCCCGCGCGCTCGCCGGGCC
>JANIVI010000196.1:0-12349 GCA_030555755.1 Wickerhamiella kazuoi | reverse complement strand
TCGAGCGCTACGACTTTTCTCTTCCTGATAGCGTGGTGCTTGGGCTAGGAGCTGTTGCCGGTGTCTTGTCTTGGGCAGCATGTATCGCCTTAGCGGCGGCTGTGCCGGAGAGTCGCGGCTGGACATTGGCAGGCTCTTTTGCGCCACTAGGTGTTTTGAGCAGATTCTACCTCGGACTGTTGAACAAGCCACAGCTCCGCGTGGGCACGAGTTTATCAAATCTCATTGCAACGGTGATCGCGAGTGTTCTGACTATAGTCTCGTCACCCTCAATTGCGACCACGACTTTACAAAAGGTTATGGTCACAGGTCTACTTGATGGCTATTGTGGGACACTCAGCACCGTGAGTTCACTGGTGTCTGAGCTCTACTCACTAACATTAAGGCGCGCATACTGGTATCTGATTATATCTGTGGGCATCGGCTACTGTGTAACCATCATAGTGATCGGGTCCTATAAGTGGACTAGGTAATCGGCGCTGTACAAGCAGTCTTAATGATGTAAGTATATATATATATATAGAAAGTGTACATTGAGTTGATGACCAAACTTTGCTGAACGATCCCGTGCCGTTTCTTTCAAAGGGCAGCCTGAACCGCTTGGGTGGCCGGAGTCTGACCTGTGACCTGCGGGTAAATTGTTTCGTGCATATCATACTGAATGCTCACAGACGAAAAATGCTGAAAGTGGTCAGCTGGCTCCTCGGGCACAGTCGTTGTTGGAGGGCGAGCGGACCAGCGCTCGCCCAGCTCCAACGAGATGCTGTCACGGAGGGTGCGACGGGACGGCGCAATATTTTTTTCTGCAGGAACAATCGGTGGGCGCTGATTACGCAAAAGAGCCCACTGGGTGCTCTTGAAGAAAGGGTGTTGCTTGATATCTGAGGCACCGGCACGAGAGCCAAGTCGCTTAGCCTCGTTCTTGATCAGCAGCTTGCGGATAAGATTCCGGCAATTTGACGTAACATGCTGAAATCCACCCGAGTCCGAAAACATGACTTCGTTTTTCATGATGTTTGTGAACGTCGTCTGGCGATTATCGGCCTTGAAGGGGGTGATTCCAAACAGCATCTCGTATAACAATATTCCCAGTGTCCACCAATCGACGGCTGACGTATGTCCGTGGCCCTTGATGACTTCCGGCGCAATGTACTCTTCGGTTCCCACGAACGAGTTAGTCCGGAAGTCGGCAATGCACGACCGCGTATCAATTGTGGGCATATTCGACGAAGAAGAACCACGCCCTGCTAGCATTGACGGCTGACCGGCTCCTCCGGACTGCTTGCTAAGATCGAAGTCACTAAGCATGATGTGCCCAGACTCGTGAAGAAGAATGTTCTCAGGCTTCAAATCGCGATATATGTAACCCATCAGGTGCAAATATTCCAACGCGGCGGTGACTTCCGCCACATAAAACCGGGCGTCCCTTTCTGGAAGGCAGCGACCTTCGCGAGTCTGCAGAGCACGGAAAAACTCACCGCCCGAGCAATACTCCATGCAAAGGTAAAGGTGATCCTGACTTTGGAACGAGTGGTACAAAGTGATGATAAACGGATGGTTCGCAGTAGCAAGGATCTCTTGCTCCGCTAGTGCGCGATGAACTTTATTGCGAGACACCATCTCTTTTTTTGACAGCACCTTCAATGCGTATTTCGCTCCAGAAGAACGTTCGCGCACCAGGTACACCTTACCAACATCGCCTCTACCAATTAAAGCAATCTTTTCAAAGCTTGAGGGGTCAACAGTGACCTCTGAAGCCCTTGAAGACGACTTGGAGTATGAGCGGGATCGGCCCCGAGAGACCGCGGGCGATAACGAAGTCATTGATGACGACTTCCCAGTGCCAGACGCTGATTCGGACTCATTAACCGTCGGTGGCCGCAGTGAGTTGTTTCGGGAGCCTGTCTCCGAAATCCCCAACATTGTATTTGGCGCTGATGCAACGCGCCTAAGCGCTTTCATGATGCTACGATCAGGAGGAGGTGATTCACCGTCAACTGGCTTCGTACCCAGCGATACCTGAGCCGCGGCAACGGCCTGTTGGTTCAGAGGCGTCATCGTGCTCGTAGCTCCCTGTGGCACAGACATGGAAGCCGCCGCTGATGCAACAGAAAGAGCGTGGGTAGGCCGAGAGTCGGGTGGTCCTATTTGCCGAGAGCTACCCGTTCCAGGCAGCGCCGCAGCCGCAGCTTGAGCAGCCAAGGGCTGGCCAAGACCTGCGCCTGTTGTTGTGATTCTCTCTTTCGGTCCAGTGAGCGAGTCGATGTTTGCCATTGCGGGCTCATCCGAGTCTGAGTTGCGGGAAGGCGAGTGAGGAGAACGCAGGGCCGACCCGCTGGGAGAGCGCAGGCGCTTAAAAACAGAGAACCTTTGCAAAAGAGGCTGCTGCTGATGTTGTGCACTGTCAGAGGCTTGAGTCAAGGGTAAAGAAGGCTGCGTGGCCTCCTGAGACTCGCCTTCACGCGTGCTCTCGATTCCACCGCTTTCGACATGCTGGGGTGCTGCTTGGGTACTCTCATGAGCGGCGTCTAGTGGCGGCGACAGTGGCACATCGCTGCCGGTCCCTCCCAGGCGAAAAAGGTTGCGAATCCTTGAAGACAGAAATGACGGGTTGTCCCGCTGTTCCTGCTCCAGATCCGATGTGTCCGAGTTGCTACGAACTCCAAAAGGCTGCATGGAGGAGATTTTCGAAACTGAGTGCCCTCCAAAATTTTCGTGCAGTCAGACTGGTTACTTTTGTAGTGCAGCACCAACAGAACGCTGCGGGGTAAACAGCGGTCAGCCTTCCAACGTGACGAGCGCCGTAAATATACGAATCGATGAGATCAGCGGGTTGTGCTTTCAACAAGTCTTACACGAAGTGACCTATGACAATACCAAGCAACCTGGCAATGGTGGAGTTGCTGGAGAAGCCAAGATCAACACCGCACGGAGAAGCCTGCGTGTTGCTCCGGGAGCATGTCACCGCCATCTGCGGCTGACCCATTTGTAAGCTGAAGGTGGGCAGGTCGAGACGCCTCCTCTTTGCAGATACTATGCAAGGGCGTCAAGCGTCTCACTCCTCACTGTATACAAGAATGTAGGAGATGCATTCGGCATTCGGATTTAGTGCGTCTATAATGATAGAACCCGCGTATGGCTAGTGAATTTCTTTCAGCCGCGCTGACGCCTGCAGACTGGTGTGGAGGCACATAGCTACGCCTACATGTCAGCGGCACTCGCGTCCTGCCCATTGCAGGCGAACGTGCCCCTGAAACCTCCATCCTGCGCCAGCTCAGTAAAGCAAAAGCACGTTAGGAACAATTTGAATATGGGGTGCCCGTATGTGGACATTGGAACACGCCTAATCTAAGTCTCGCGGAGTTCCCTGAATTTTTATAAATACTTGGCTGACCGCAGAAAGTGGCGGCGGGTTACGCAGAAGTGACATCTCCAAAATACGACCGCGAAGACATGCCACGACGGTCCTTGTCGTGAGCGCAGGCTGCTAGGCCTCCTTGAGCTCTAACACCAGGCATGCGAAGAGGTATGGCCTCATCCGTCTCCCACTCTTTGTCTTCATCTCCTGTAGCTTTAAATCAATCACTGCTTCCAAGAGGCATGAGTAGGGTCAGAGTTGAGAGCGTGCAATAACAGCTTATTGCTATCAAGACCATCAGCGCAACCAGATCAGGACCTTGGCGGCTAGCAATCGCTCTCAGGCGACCTTCTAGGAACTAGTTGCGATATGCTGTTCCTGAGGCAACTGAACGCAGAGATGCGGTCGCCCATGCCCTTACCCCATGAAGTTGATGCCATTCATGATCAAGCTGCGCGGCTCATCGCAACTCCTTACTAACAGCCGGCCCGGTCTACGCTCCGTGAATGACGCGCGTTACGCGGGAAGAGTATCTATGCGCGAAGTGCCCGACCGTCGCTTCCCTCTCAAGCCGGTGTCTCCCGTAACAGTCTTCGGTTGTCAAGGAGCCACTTCTAGTGCTACAGCTAAAGCACAATTCGGCGCAAGTCGCCTGAGTGCGGTAGGTTCAGGTAAGTCGCTTTGCGAGATCCCACACGAGTTCTTGCGACCAACAGAAAAGCTTTCAGTGGCGCCATTGACACCTTTGGCGCAATTATCCAGAAGTACGTCCAGGTTTCCTGATTCATCTGCATTAAATGCTGTTGCGGCCACAGATTCTGCCGAGTCGTGGGACGTTTACGAAGCTGTGCCTATCGATTTGAGGCTCAAGCCAGAATTTGCCAGTTGTAGGGAAGATATGTTCGAAGCAGACCCTGTGGTGCAAACAAATATCCTTCACGCTATTCTGTCCTCTGCAGAGGCTGCTATTTTGGGCCATGAGTCTCAGTTCGTGGTCTGGAATGAAGCTACCATGAGGCTAGAAGTTAGCGTTATGCGGTTGACAAAATTGTCAATCACAGCAACTGTGAGCGTCATGAACTCTTTCGCCTCTGGAGGATCCTACCTGCGTCGACTTCGCTATACAGCTGATAGGATTGCTCGCCTGCAGCCCCATTCCGTGGCGCTCGCCCTGTCCAGTGTGGTACGAGAGCTGGTAACAGGCCTATATTTGCAGCTTCCACACGGGGATCACAACTTACTGTCTTACTTTTTGGCCTGTTGCCCTCTCATGACCTCTGCGCAGACTCTGGCAGTCATTCTAGGCTGTGGAGACCTGTCTCGGCCAGCACGCCTATCACGATTACCCTCGGTGACCAAACTACTAAATGTAGCATACAACGAGGTCATGCGTCGCCAAAACAACCCGCGATTGTATCCGATGCTATGGCACGTTGTGCGGAGCATGATGATGCCCTGGCTGGCACAGCTAGGAGACATGACCGGCCTCGGATCAACTTCATTTTTCCGCCACACTCTTGATCCAGCACTTGTATCAGTTGACACATTTCCGGAAATGTTCCTTGTCCCGTCCTCTGATTTTCCAGGGTTTTTCTGTGTCGATACTACGAGAGTACCGTTGTTTGTCCCTATCGAGCACGCTCAAACAGCTGTGGAGTGTCTCAATTACTGTATGCTCCTATCGAGAGTTGGAGTAACGCTACCAAAGCGAGCCCAGTTCGACTGGCTTCTTGAGGCAGAGAAGGTTGCTCCGTTGAATAGCACGAACGGAAGTGCCATGCACCCATCACCTCATGAAGTTGGTACCTGGCGTCTTTCGGCCTTGACGAAAGATATGACAATATTGCCACAACATAATACTGTTTCGAGTTGGTTTGAGCCACCTGTGAACCCAGAGCTGGCACTGCTCGAGTTATTCACACCACTATTCGCACAGAATAATGCGCTCAATGACGCTATGTGGGATGAGTTTATCAATCCACAGGGCGAGAACTTTTTGAGGGGACATCTGGAGCTCTTGTTCGGGATCGGACTTTTGGAAAATGGCGTCTTTTTTTCAAGAATTGCAGATCTGATTGCGACCTCGTTACGTGAGGGGTCGCCACCTCGTGAGATCCAGTTGAACCAACTGTCAACGTACATTGATGATGCAGCGATCACTGCAGGGCTAAAGTGCACAGTGTCCGCCAGTATTTGCTACAGGCCGGTGTGCACAGAGCTAGTTGGCGACTATTTTACTGACTCTTTTGAACTCATCTACAAATTGCCCCTTGCTATATCTTGTATCATCACGCCGCCCGTTATCGCCACCTGCGAAGAAATGAACAGATGTATAATTCGGCTGCGAGAAGACGCACTGCGCGCAGTCAATGACCGTGATGTCAAAAGGCTACATGTGGCACATAAAAGCTTGTTTGCGATTGCTTCCAAGGTTCAGGCCGTACATCACGAACTTAATGCAATGATAGCGGAAAGGTGCAGGCTATCTCAACTTCTCTGCGGTCTCGAAGCACTGAGAATGCTGCCTCAGTCGTTGTGCGTTTGAACGCTGGCACTACTCATAGCTTTATCCAATATTTATTTGAATGCGTACTTTTACCGGGTGCAATGCAAGGTAATCAGCATCTTTTGACGTTTTATATTTGAGGTAGTAAAATGCAGTCACTACGCTTCGACCTAACGGGTGTACGAGAAAACGTTCGAGAGAAGGCCATCAGCCTGCGTCAAACGGTTGAGCGAGTCGTCGCTCTCACCCTTAGCGCGAACAAATCCAGAGACTGCATAGCTGTAATTCTGGTCGGGGATGATGTGTCCATCCTGGTCAAGCTTGGCCACGTTGATCTGAACGGCAGCGTGATCCTTGGGCTTGATCAAACGCTGAGTGACGGAGCACTTGCGGGGCGTGAAAAGCTCGACGTTAACACCACGGTCGTTCTGCATGGTACGGTTATACAAGACGATGACGGTCGACGACGATAGCGCAGCCAACCGAGTCGGTGCCTCGAGTCGGTGTGACTGCTATTAGGGCTTCGACGCGCCTGCTTGAAAAGGCCGGGGTTGGGATGCTGGCGGTGAGATCAGAATCGCAACCCTTGCCCGCCACTCTTGATCTGAGGCTGGGAGCAGGGAGACTGCGGGTGGGCCAGCTGCAGGCGAGCTGAAGTGTCAGTTTTATCGTGGCAAAAATCATAGGCCTAAATCAATGGCAATGGCCTCGAATTTTGCGATACTGACGTACACCTGCTTCCAGCGCGCCAACCGGGTGAGTGTGTTTGACTTGCAAGTCTCCCGCCAGCCATAGTTTTACTCTGGTACTTTACGGCCGAGCGTGATCTTTCTATACCGTTGTTGTACCCTGAGCAGCAGCTCTACCTATCTCTTGCATGGCTTCACAAAAGGCGTAGACCCTCAATTGTGAGACTGGAATGTAGAAGCGTTGAGATTGTGCCTGGTCGGCGCTAGATAGGCGTACATGCAACGAGCTCTCGCCTCAACACGGGGCTCGTTCACGTGCTGCAGGAACACGTGGGGTAAGTCGCTGGGTCGCCTGCACGGCGGGGGCCGATGCAACCTACGCTTGGATATCTTTTTGAACTTGCCAGGTCTCACAGATTTTCAATTAGCTTTCTGGCGTCATCATAACGCATTTACCCAAGCCTCCGCCTCTTTTTGGGGCGGAGCAGGTAGCCAGCCAGCTTTCCGCGGCACTCCCAAGGCCATGCCATCGCGCGGCGTCTGCGGAAGGTATGTATTGGACTGCTGCATGTATTGCTTACTGACTAATGATCAGTTGTCCATCTTGACTCCGCAATTTAGATGGGTACCTGAGACGAGTTGCGCGAGAATAGTATAGCATGCAAGTAAACGACCGTGATCCAGGTACGCCCCGAGCACGAAAGGCAAGTCAGTCGTTGCGGTTGTTCAACGAGCAGGATTCTAGCGCAGATGGACCGGTCGGATTGAAGTCGATCAAAGAAGTTGAGCCACTCAATCTCAGTGACCCGCAGGCTGCTCGTCACGAGGACACAAGTACGCAGCGTTCGCCCTCCCGTCCGAGTGACCAAAGTGAGAGCAGTCCAGCACAATCGCGCTCCAAGCCTGTGGCGCTATCAACAGTCAGTGAGCCACCAAAGTCAGTGGAGCCCAACGATCAAAAATCGGCAGTCACTTCACCTACGTATCTTTCGCCCCGTCTAGCACCTACTGGCACGAGTCGGTCTCCGGATCCGTCGGCAAGAAAGAGCCGCAGACAGTCGTCAAGACCAAGTGCTGTGAGTGAGGCGACATACGTTCCTCACTTGCCAAAAGTTGGAGAAGATTCCAAGGATACACAAGACGTCCTAGTGACGGAGCTAGATGGTGACACTGCATTGGCAATAGTGGCAGATGTAGAGGACGATTCTGATGCTACGGATATTGAACCCGAGCTAGAGGGCAGTAAGTACCCCCTGTCGGTTGAGTTAACGCCATTCCAGCATAAAGTAGGGGGCCATACTGCCATTTTCCAATTCTCACGACGAGCAGTTTGCAAAACGCTAATCAATCGCGAAGATATGTTTTATGAGACAATTGAGCAGTATCATCAAGAGCTTTTGGCTTTCATGCCAAAATACATTGGCGTGCTGAACGTGCGCCACACTGTTGCAATGGACCCGTCAGAAGCCCCACCGCCGAACCTTTCATCAGATCCGCCATCACCGCAAGCAAGAGCTGTCGCAGCGACGAGCCGTCGAGACAGTGGCTGTCCTGGGGTTGCTTACAGTGAGGTTTTATTGGATGATAATATTCATATCCTTCCGAACTCAATGATCCCCGCCCGCCGCCGTCGCAGTAGCCTCTCCTCAAACCACGATCAGTACGGCACGCCGCCACTCACGCCACAGGTGTCAGCAAGCCCTGTCCCTCTAGATGAGAAGGGTCAGCCATCAATCATGAAGTGGGGAGCCACGAGCGTCAATAGGCAGTTGAGAGATCTGGTCCTGAAGGAGGTATTCTCATCCAAATCCCCGTTAAGCAGACACTCGCTTGGACATTCTCGCGAGCATCTCCATCAACAAAGTCCCGGAAAGTCAGCTTCGGTTGACTACGGCATGTTTGCAATGGACGGCGAACAGACTATTGATGGCTCACATATGGCTGATGAATCGGTTGGGACCCAGCCTCGGTCGACGCCGGCGTCGCCAACCTTGCTTCCCAAGATCGAATCACTGTCGCTGGATGCTCGCAGGAATATGAGTGACACACTTCTCCTTCACAGCACTTCGGCGCCAAGGTCTGGTACCAGCAGTGTCAACGTTTCGCCACCCCTGAGGCCTACCTCGTTTTACACGAAGACTGAGCGGTTCTTGCTTGTTGAAGATCTCACGGAGAGTCGGAGAAGACCTTGCGTTCTCGACCTGAAGATGGGGGCTCGGCAGTATGGCGTGGATGCGTCTTTGAAAAAGCAGTTGTCGCAAATGGAGAAGTGTCGCACAACAACAAGTAGACGCCTTGGTGTGCGTATTTGTGGCATGCAAGTCTGGAATAGAAAGACGGACAGCTCTTTTTTCCGTGACAAATATTTTGGTCGTTCTATCAAAGCTGGAGATCAATTCATGTTTTGTATCATGCGATATTTGTATGACGGGCTGACGGCGTGGTCTATACTCAGACACGTCCCGAAGTTACTAAAACGTCTGGAAAGCCTGTCGGCTATTGTTGCTGAGTTGAAAGATTACCGACTTTATGGCTCGAGTTTGTTGATGGTGTACGACGGGATGCAAGAGGAGAAAACAGACATTTCGATCCGCCTCATAGATTTC
The DNA here is from genome assembly GCA_030555755.1 of Wickerhamiella kazuoi. Classification (NCBI taxonomy): domain Eukaryota; kingdom Fungi; phylum Ascomycota; class Dipodascomycetes; order Dipodascales; family Trichomonascaceae; genus Wickerhamiella; species Wickerhamiella kazuoi. Next base: position 3,190 of record JANIVI010000196.1, on the reverse strand, counting down.
GCGCAGTGCGTTACGGCGGAATCCTTTCCCGAAAGCTCGCGAGCGCCACCAAGGCGGAGGGGTCATGAAGATTCCGGTTTCTTGCGTGGTGTCGAGACGCTCAAACAAACCTTCAGACGGATATACAAGTACCTCACGAACGAGGATTTCAGTGCTGATGCATTCAGTGAGCTGAATCCCACCGACTTCAGTTACAATGTCACCAGATTGGATGAGTTTGATATCCTATCTATGCCTGCAGACGAGTCAGATACCGAAGACCTGTCGGATGTATCTTACTGAGCCCCTGTGATTGTAATGTCGCCTTAAATTATTGTTCTGTAATATACAGTTTTTATGCGTCCGCGCTTGTCGCTCGGTGTTCCTGGTTCGCGACCATGTGTTACCTAAGCCCCGAGCTCATCGGCGGTGCGTGCGCTACCACCTTTCCCGGAATATGCCTTCGTCGGCGCTTCCATTCACGTCAGAGGTGATCCGCTCGTTTGGCCCTGCTAAGGATTTGAAAAGCCATGCTCCTGGCTCTTTGATTACTTCGGTGGACATAGATGACTCGGGTCTTTGGTGTGTGACGGCAGGCAGTGACGAGTCTATACAGCTATACGACTTGAAAAGTGGCAGACACGAGAAGTCAGTTTTCAGCAAAAAATACGGCGCTCACCTGGCAAAATTCACACACAGCTCCACTAACTGTGTTTATGCGTCCACGAAAGAGGACGACACTGTTCGATATCTATCTCTCCATGACAACCAGTTTATTCGCTACTTCCGAGGCCATCGGAACAAAGTCACCGGCATTGAAATCTCACCCATCGATGACACCATGATAACGACGGCTCTCGACCGCTCGTTACGACTCTGGGATCTCAGAAGTCCGAACGCGCATGGTATTCTGAACGTGCCGACGCCAACATTGACGGCATTTGATGCTACAGGGCTAGTTTTTGCCGTGGCATCTTCCGAAATAAGAACCATTGTTGTCTATGATGTGCGCAAGTTTGACAAGGAGCCATTTCTGACATTCAGATCTGATGCGGAGGGTTCTTGGCTGAAGCTCGAGTTCTCCAATGATGGCAAGTTGATCGTGCTTGCCACCGACAAACACAGCCACGAAATCTATGACGCATTCACAGGCAAGCATATGATTTCGCTGACGGGCTACAAGCCAATACAGCGTGCCTTTCCTTCAGTCTCTCCCGTGGCATTTTCTATGGATGGCAGGTACCTCTTCGGCGGGTCCAACGATAATACAGTGGCAATTTGGGATCTTCAAAGCATTACGCAAGGTGACGCACCGCTTGCACCTACGGAGACGATTGAAGCTCTTCAGCAGCCCTCTATAATTACATTCAGCTCCAAACTCATGTTAATGGCCTCAGCCGATACCTCTCTGACGCTCTGGGTTCCTGATAGTCAAAAACTTTAACGCTACAAATGGTCTCTGTAGTTGCTTGGATCCTTTTTTGTTTAGAATTATCGTAGTTCTCGTTCATGTACAATTATTTTCAGACGGGCATGCTCGTGTCATGCACAGTCAAGTCACGTGCCGGGGTACTACAGGTTTTCGCTGCAGCCGTCACCGCCATATTGGCTTCGATCACTCTGGATCAACAGATGGACCAAATATCTGAGGCCTTAGAGACCCCTGAAAATCCAGGTGTCCAGGAAATTTTACTGAAGCAACATGAGCGGCTCTTGTCCGATTGGTCTTACGCGGCAGGTACCGGAAAGCACGGTTCATTGGCCACACAAACAAATTTCCTGGCTAAGCTCCTCGCAACTGCGGATCTGCATGATTCCCTCAGGCCAGTTGGGCTCAAGATCGGACAAACAATTCTCAAAGATTATTTGAAATCAGTCTACACTAGCCTGTTCTTGAGCAATCCTCAGCGTGTCCTACCTGCGTTAAACCTTTTAGGTGCACTCTGCAAATACTCCTCCGGGGCTCTGATCATTGACCTTTACGAGAATTTCGACTTCACACTAAAATCTTTGCCTAAGATTCTGAAAACACAATCTTTGCGTCCTGCATTCATCCAATTTTATGTCAGTCTTATTAGCAGAACTAAGCCCGCGCTTAGAAAAGACCTTCTTGATCGCAAAGTCTTGGTGTCCGCTTGGGTTCGCGGCCTGAGCAGTGACCCGGCCGAAACCGTTAAACTCTCGCTGGACTGCTTCAAAAAGTTTGTGGTGGACGATAAATCGCTTTCGCGGGGCTATAAGATGTCCTTGTTCAATGACAAGACCTTAAAGCACTTCCTAGAGATTCTCAAGCGATTGGATGACTTGGCAGAACCTACCTCGACATTCTTGGTACACTTGTTCCTTAATAAAGATACTGGACTAGCTTTTCCGGATAGCGGCTGGTACGGGCATCCCAACAACAAGCAAGCCTTGGCTCTACTACAGGAGCTGAGGCCTTGGGAGAATATTTATGAAATGGATCTGACACTTTGTTTTCTGCGCAACATTAGTGAACTCATACTACCATATTTCGAACACATTGCGCCGCGCTACCCATTCAACCCTAAGCTCACAATGTTCTGGTATGCATACTCAGTGCTACATATTCGTGCAATCGAACTCCCTCTCCCCAGACTCGATAGCTTGCAGCCCCCCTCACGGCATGCTGTCATAAACAGCATACTTCCTGTCTCGATTGGCCCCCATCTGGCAGCCACAGTCGATCCGAAGTCAAGCTATTTAGTGAGATTCCAAGGCGCACAAATAATTCTGCGGGCTTTGAGGAAGCTAGGGAAGTTGCTTGAAGTATACAGCCAGAATGGCTGGGACTCTGAGGAGGTGTATGCTAGTATTATGAACCGATTACCCGATCTGCACGTGCTCCTCAGAACTACAGGTAAGGATCTTTTAGATCTCGTCTTCTTGGCTTGCGTGAAAGAGCACAACAGCGTGCAGACTTACGGCCTGTCCTCAACTGTACAGCAAAGCCTTGCGGTTCCTCACGGTGTCACGGCTGTACTCGACCGGTCGAATGTTCACGGCTTAGACCTGATTCGCGCGCAGATGATTCTGGAGATACAGACACATGCTGCAGGCCAGACAAAATGGTGGAACACCGGCAGTGATGACCTTAGTTTTTTCACAAAGACTGTTCGATTCGCGACACGAAATCCGGGACTTGCAAACGCAAGTGTCAAGCTACTTGATTTTCTAGTGAGTTCGACGCTTC
>JANIVI010000195.1:0-12353 GCA_030555755.1 Wickerhamiella kazuoi | reverse complement strand
GAAGGCAAAGCGCTAGAATGTAGTGATGAATTCTCAGTGTCTGCTGCGGGACGCAGGCGAGCAAAGCCAGCCCGAGCATTCCAATACCGTATCCCTTCAGGTACTTAATCAACCGCCCTGACCTCCAGATCACAAATGATTGTCCAACGGCAATACAGAAGATCACAGCGCCAATGAGAAATACAGCCAGCCATGCACCAGCTTGGCCATTCAAATCTGATACTGTTAGTCGGTCGACGGGTACCGCCATAAAGACATAATTCTCTACAATGCCACAGAAAAATGGTCCAGCCCATATAATAGCGCGGGAAAGGTATGCCGGCATATTCTGTAGCTGCGGTTTGGTGCACACATGCCAAACCACGTAGGTTCCGAGAAGGCACGGTAGCAAGCGCCTGAACCCAAGAGAAATAACCTCAGCATTTGCAGCGGGAAAGCCGCCATTCAGAGGTGGGTTCGAGGCCATAATTACGGTCCAAGACCCAATGATCACAACCGTGAACAAGAACACGACAGCTGAGGTTGTGAAATAGCCAAAAAACAAGACTGCGCAGATACTCGTGAATATCATATAGAGTCGTAGGTCGCGGACACCTTTCATGTTAATAGTCTCGACCTTCGGATCTGCGAACTCGAAAGTTAACGGGAATTCGCTATCAAAAGAAAGAGCCGTCATGCCCTCTTGACCAAGACCGCCGGTGAAATTCGGGCGAGGGCCACCGAAGCGAACAATGCCGCCTCCGCCCCATCTGTCACTGATAATGCCCTGATGTAGCGCCGCGGCGCAAATGAACGAGTCAGCACGGTAAATCCCATCACTTCCACCTACAACAAACGGTTCATGATAACTGACGTGCAGTCCGGCAGGCCATGGCTGGTATGCCCAGCTTTCACGGCGGCAGTTGGCGGGACATTTGAATCTGAGTTCCGTCCCCGGCTCAATGGGGCAATTACGCCCATCCACGCCGCACTGTGCACTGGGACCACGCCAGATGTGACGGTTCAGGCTACAGCGCAAAAAATCCACGTTCGTGTCCCCATTGATTTCGGGCTCGGCGAGCAACGACTGTTCAGCAATAGCGCCGAAAATCAAAGCCCATAATGCAAATGCCGCTAGAAACAATGACACTCGTAACCAATGGGGTAATCTGCGCTTTAATCTTAGCGGAAAAGTCTGCCCGCGAACCCACCACATGGTCACTTTGGGCTCTCTTGGCAATTTCGGACCGTGGACGAACAGGTCCCACAAAGAGCGTGAGCCAATGCCTGCCGCGGGCGAATCCGCGGCCGGCGTCCCACGTTCCTCGTCTTCCCAGGCATGCCCCAGGAGATTCTCCCTATCTTCTTCACGCAAAGGCATTTTATGCCACGGCGAGCTGAATCTTTGGTTTCGAGAGTGATCGAAGTGTCAGGTTTGATTCTCGACTATCGGCCCCACTATCACTCTATCATGCATCTCGTGCAGGAGCTAGCGTCATGCGGCTTGCTGACTCATGGATCGGAGTTGGATCGGAGTTAACCTGCAGCGAAAACTTCCGAGCCACTCAGACTGCATCGTGACGTGAGTGGCGCCGGCAAACTAGCTTGGGTGATTATGTCTGTCGCCCCGAAATTCCGGACGGCTGGGCTGGCACTTTGTTCTCAATAAACATTATACATAATAGTTCCCTGTGCAACTGCTGGAGTCAAAAAAGATCCAGTCGAGGAGGCTAGTCGCAGGCCCTACCTCAAGACTCTCAGCTCGCGCACATATCACAAGACGACGGTGTGTCTATCTGCAGTTTTGGTCTCTTATCCCCTGGAGACAAGGGTGAGTCGCCGATGTCGTCGTCCACACTACGCGCACGCTTAACTGCCTCGTACTCCAGCGTAAATGGCGTAGGCGCTGAGGCGGCTTGGGTGCGGAGATAATATAGCCCCGTTTTCAGACCTCTCTCCCAGCCGTAAAAGTGCATAGATGTCAGCTTGCCTCTGGTCGCTGATTCCAAAAAAATGTTCATGCTCTGCGATTGGTCCACGAAGCCACCGCGTTCAACGCTTTGATCAATTATTGCGCGCTGACGGATCTCCCACACAGTCTTGTATATCGCACGCAGCGACTCTGGAATCTGCGCGACTTTCTGTACCGATCCGTTGTTGGCCATAATCTGAATACGCACATCAGGCGTCCATAATTTGAGTCTTTCCAGATCGCGGACCAAGTAAGGATTTACCACTTGGAATTCACCACTAATTACTCGCCGCGTATAGATGTTCGAAGTAACTGGCTCAATACACTCAGTGAAACCCAAAATCTGCGACGTTGATGCCGTGGGCATCACTGCTGTGAGTAGAGAGTTTCGAACACCTGAGCTTGTGATATCCTGTCGCAAGCGCTCCCAATCATAACGCGACGACGGCGACTGACCCCACAGATCAAACTGCATCTTTCCTCTTGATAGCGGTGAGCCTTCAAATGACTTATATGGGCCATCCTTCCGCGCTAACTCCATTGATGCTTCAAGGGCAGCGTGATAGATTGTCTCGAATACCGCCTTGTTGAGAATACGAGCCTCAGCGGAGTCAAATGGAACGTGAGCTTTGAAATAAAGATCTGCGAGTCCCTGGACGCCTATAGCAATCGGACGATGGCTGAGATTCGAACGTTCAGTTTCTGGAAGCGGATAGTAGTTGCGATCAATAATCATGTTCAAATTTCGAGTCACGATCTTAGTGACTCTATGCAGCTCGGGATGGTTCACCTCGCCCTCATCGGTCACAAACTGCGAGAGAGCGATTGATGCAAGGTTACAAACAGCCGTGTTCTCTGCATCTGAGAACTGGATAATCTCTGTGCAGAGATTTGAGGATTTAATAGTCCCAAGGTTTTGCTGATTCGACTTGGCATTGCAAGCATCTTTATACAAAATTGAGGGATTCCCCGTTTCAATCTGAGCGTCGATGATAGCCGCCCAAAGCTTGCGAGCTGGCACGCTGGAAGTGAAGAGTCGCTGATCAACATACTCGTTGTACAGTTCGTCAAATCTGTCTCCGTATACATCACTCAACCCTGGTGCGGTATCAGGGCTGAAGAGGTACCAAGGCTGATTGTCTCTCACCTTTCTCATGAAAAGGTCAGGAACCCATAACGCATAGAAAAGGTCCCGGGCCCGGTACTCTTCCTTGCCATGATTCTTGCGCAGTTCAAGAAACTGAAATACATCCGCGTGCCAGGGCTCAAGAGTGATTGACACTGCTCCGGGTCGACGGTTGCCACCCTGATCGACATAGCGTGCCATATCGTTGAACACACGCAGCATCGGTACTAGTCCAGCGGCTGTCCCGTTGGTGCCAGCGATGTAAGAGTGAGTGGCTCGAATATTGGAAACATGAAGGCCAATTCCACCAGCATGCTTCGATATGAGAGCGCAATCTTTGAGGGTTTCAAAAATACCCTCTACTGAGTCGTCCTTCATGGCCACCAAGAAGCAAGAAGACATCTGGGGCTTCTCGGTTCCAGCATTGAATAAAGTTGGCGTCGCGTGAATAAAAAAGCGCCGGGACATGAGGTCATATGTCTCGATGGCACGATCAATATCGTCGCGGTGAATCTCCAGAGCTACGCGCATGAACATATGCTGGGGTCGCTCGGCCACACTGCCACCTACTCGCAGAAGGTAGGCTCTAAGCAGGGTTTCAAGGCCGAAGTACGTGAAATCCTCGTCTCTAGTGTGATCAATAGCGCTATCGATACGCTCACGGTGCCTCAGCGCTAGCGTAACCAGATCAGCGCTCACCAAAGGCATTGATCGTCCATGGCCCTTGTGGTCATGCAACGCCACCAGATTATTCACGAAAGATCCCTGGACGTCAGTATAAAGGCCTCTGAGCGAAATTCTGGCTGCAAAAATTGAGAAATCAGGGTGTCTCGTGCTTAGCGTTGCCGCCGTTTCAGCCGTAAGCTTCAGTAGCAATTTAACAGTAGTACTCTCGGTCAAACCAGCCTCGACTTTTTTCAAAAGGTATGATACATCGACATGTAGAGCTCCACGAGATCGCTCAAGGCTTGCTCGATATCGATCACTATCGAAAGCCTCGCCTTCTATCTGCATAGCTACTGGCAAAGATACGAGTCGTGTACGCCACCCTGCCAGCAGAATCGATATGCCTCCTAGTTCATAGTTCCAGTCACCTGTGGCTGCTAATCTACTTGCAGAGTGATTACATAAAGCTCGCGTTGATTGAGCGCGTTGCCCGCTTTCTAACCACAAATACGAATGAACTCGTCAGAATAATAGTACAGATATAAATAAGGAACGAGGACTCATACCGTCAATGCGAAACCACGAAAGCAAGGATCCACTTGCAGTTAGTGAGGACAAACTTGCAGGCAGCCGTCCATGTTTCGTTAGAGGCGTTCATGGAAAGGCGGATCGAGTTCCCGCCAATCTTGTCTTTCTCAATAGCATACGGCAGTTTCAAAGTTGGGTCTGCGTCCTCCACAAACTTGCCGACGCGCCGTAAAATCTCTAAAAATGCCACCATTGCGCCATCGAGCCGCTTATGGTTGAGAAGAAGACCGAAAGAGTAATCCCCCGATGAATACAGCTCGAGACTCGCCACATGACCTGTCGGCTCGCCCGTTACGCTGTCCAGTTCTAGTTTCTCAATTTTGGACAAAGAGCCTAAAAGCCTCAAACGATACTCCGGGATCTGGATACCCAGCTTGTTGATGAAGGTTGCCAGTAAGAGTAGCGTCTGACCCCATGCGGCATTGATTTCGCTCCACTCAACCTTCCTGTCCTTGAGACGGCCCAGCCTCAAGCCATTTATTGTGCCGAAATGTCCGTCATGGCCAATGCAGAATACGTCATTGTAGACGTTTGTGCGCTGGAGACGGTGCAGCTGCATAGTCTGATAGTCACTGATAGCCTCCAAGCGATGCTTTTCAGTCTCAAGCTTGGAGAATTCCAGCTCATGCTGATTGCGTTCGCGGAATGCAGCTCTGTCAATGCCGGCTCGCCTTGATTCTTCTATTGAAACGTTCTCGAGATCTTCCTGCGCGTTGGCTCTCTCTTTTTCTGCCGATTTGAGGTCACGTAGAGCTCTTGCGTTCTCCTTCTCGAGTTGTCGTACCTGAAATTCCAGTGCCTGTATTTCCTGTGCTCCAGGCACTGGCTCATCTCTGATTTTGTTCAAAGCACTAACATAGCTATCTCGCTCGGCGCATGCTTCCTCGTAGATGATCTTCAAGCCAGATCGTACCGTTTCAGCGCAGTCGCCACACAGCGGCAGGTCCACATCTGTGTTGGCATTTATGTAGTCGAAGAGCCTTTCAAGCATCTCAGCCTCATGTGACATGGTTTTCACATGCATTAAATGCTGATGGCCTACATTCTGTTTGATAGGATTCGGCCCTGCGATTGATTCCGTCAATAAAATGAACGATGCATCCTCGCTTCCCAGTGCTCCGAGAACTGTTGATTGAACTGCCGACTCACTTTCATCTTTGGCAAATGCGGCAGCTTGATTCTGCGAGATGGCATCAAGAGAGTTGTGCGGAAGCAATGGCAATCTACACCGCTGGCAGTTCATAATGACCACGGGCGGACTCTATGTTGCAAGTCAATCATTGCACCCTCGCTGGGACAATGCCACACGTGACCAGCCTCACGAAATGGCATCCAGAGGCCCGGGCCTTTTCGGGAAAGACTATTTGTTCTTGAAGAGATTTGATGGGCAAAAACATAGTTCAAAGATCAAACTAATTACTTAGTGACTTGGAAGTTCTCGGGCGGCCGCTCGAATTTGATGGGAGGCCCGCCCCATTGGCTGTTTAGCCAAGGGCGAATTTCGGAGCGAAATCCGAACTCGAGACCTTCGAGCCCCCATACGGTTATTCGATAGTCTGAAGGGAATTGGCCCACAAGAGACGGATGAAAAAAGCCAATTCCACGAATAGCGATACTGGGAAGAGGGACGGTCTTCACGATGGAGATAGAGTCGAGGCGAACGAGCGGCAGGACCTTGATAGTCTCATCCCTGGTATTAATCATGCTCCAGCTGTAATGATTAGGATCTCTGCTGGAATTGATCTCAGAAATTTTCGCAGGATTTTTGAAGCTGTGGGCCATGCTAGGGACAAAACCTTCCACGACAGTAGAGACTTTGAGGGTGCTGTGTCTAGTGTGAGATGGTAGCTGGAGGCCGAGTATTCCTGCTAGCGATAGCGTGTTGCCAGCGTATCCTGTGACCGGCTTGCTAGAATAATGGCCCCGCTTGTCAAGCTGGGCTTTTCCCCCGAGGGCTCTCGTAACATATTTATTGGCGAGGAGTGCGAAATTGCCTTGGCCACCGAGTGTATTCTCAGGAAATGATGGTGTGTCTACAAGCAGCCTATGACCAGCCACCGGACCACCGCGATGCTCGATGAATGTGCGCGTGATGAACGGCGCCTGGAATGAGAATGCCCTATAATTAAGACCACAGAGCGCAGCGATCAATGAGGTCTTACCGCACCCAGTTTTGCCGACAAAGTAAGTCCGACTACCAAGGTGCTTGGCCAATTGACGAATATTGATACCTTGACGCGCGCTGACAATATGAACGCGACTCGGTTCAACACCCAGATCTCTGAAGATTTCGTTCATAGTAAAATCATGGAGTTGAGGACTTCCAGACATTTGAGGAAGAATCTGATCTGCTCTGTTCACGACGTAGTGCACCCGTTCGCCGAAACGTGCGGTTACCTCTGGGACCAATGAGAGAGGAAAGTCGCGCGCATCAAGTACGTGGAAAACAGTGGAGGAATGTGGGATTTGATCTAGCACCTCACTGAGGTCGCTCACCGCCGGAGAGGGGACAAATCGTGAATGCTTGGCATCCTTGCACCACGAGCATAGATGGAGGCTGTGATCAGTGAGAGCAGAGCTGACGCGTGTCTGCTGAGCAGACATCGCGTCGAAAGTTGAGTTGTCTGCATTATGGCCGTGATTTTCGTAGCTATCGGCTGACGCTTGCGATAAAAGCTCCTTCGCTTCAAGCGATACTTGTCCTTTCACAGAGATGTGCCTTCTTGCTTTCGAGGAACGTATGTACCCAGGGGTATGAGGTGTAGCATCCTGAAAATTGCTACCACATCCTACGCAGTGTGCCAGTCGTCTCCAAATATGAACCGCTGGTGATCGATTCTGCCTTGCCGCACGAAGCATGCTCGCACCTAGTCGGCAAAGTTATGATTATGTGAGCACATTGCAGGAACGAGAGGTCATCACGAGCCCGGGCTCTTGATATCTTGATAAATAGAGCAATCATGTGGCAAATCGGGCAGGCGCACGTTAATGATTATTGGAAAGCGTACCTCCGTAGTTCGTAGAAGCCCGTTGCAGAAGCGGGGAGTCACCAGCCTCCGGAAACATAGACACATTCAGATGCGTCTGCTTGTATCTGTTCTGGCTTGGCTCTGTTCTTGGAAAAGTTACTCCAAAATTTGATGCATTGCTAGTGTCCGCTGTGCTGAAAGCCGTCTCCCCGTGCTCTAACAAGTCGAGGCCTACAGCTTCCCAGTCCTTAGAGACTCGGAGCTGAAGACCTGGCACCATGTCTATCATACGCAGCAGGGCGTAGCTGACGGAAGACGTATAAATAATGATGGCCGTGGCACTGAAGATTTGAATGAGCACCTGGAAAGGTCTGCCGTAAATAAGGCCCGCATGAGGTGACCAACGTGGTGACGCGAAGATTCCAGTCAATATACTGCCCGTAAAACCCCCTATGCCGTGAACAGCGAAAATATCAAGGCCGTCGTCGATGGCGAGCTGAAATTTGAGCTTTGTACCGAAGTTGCAGGCAAGACTACCGGTGATTCCGAAGATAAGCGAAGCCCACGTAGGTATGAAAGCCGCACCAGGCGTTACACAAACCAGGCCAGAGATGATGCCTGAGCAGAGTCCGACAATAGACCATTCCTCATCGAAAGAGTGATCGAGTAGCATCCATGTGAGACCGCCGGCTGAAGCTGCGATCTGAGAGTTGAGCAACGTGTGAAGAACATTAACAGACGGCTCGATGGCTGCTCCTCCATTGAATCCGATCCAGCCGGCCCACATGAGAAACGTGCCCGCCACTACGGACAGAAGGCTGAAAGGCTGCTGGGATGCTGCCGGAAGTTCGAGTCGAAAGCCTAGCATAGACGAGTAGACAAGAGCGCTGATACCAGCGGTCAAGTGAACGGCCGTTCCACCAGCATAGTCTAATGCGCCAATCCGATAACTCCAGCCATGCTCATTCCAGCACCAGTAGGCCATTGTGTCATAAACGAGCGTCAGCCATAGGAAAAGAAAAATCAATGACGGGAGAAGACGACCACGTTGATTCGTGGCGCCAATCATGATGGCTCCGGCCACCGAAGAGAAGCCGACACGTAGCAGCGCTACTGTTAAATACTCTCCTAGTCCGTCAATGTCGCTTGGCATCCCGATCATGAAGATGTCACGAAGACTGCCAAAGAATAGACCCAGCCATCCGTCACCCGACTGTGAAATTAGAGACCCTCCGAACACATAAAACTGGAGACTAGCAATGCATAACGCCATGATAGAATTCGCAGACTGGGTAAGAGCGGAATTGAACGGGGTGAGCCCTGCATAAAAGAACGCAACACCTTGCACCAGGAAGAACATGCAAACGAGGCAAAGCAGCGCGAAAACTACGGTGGCGGAGGCATCGAAGGCTGCTTCAACAGCCGGCACGCCCATTGGTCTCACACTATTGGCCGCGCTCAGGCGTGCGTCACTCAGCCAGGTGGGCGCTTGGTGATGCTGGCTGTGTGTATGAGCTGATGAGCTAAGGGTGGGTGTGAGTAACCTTACGTCTCATCTTTCAAATAGCAGTAGCAGAAAATAGGTCGCAGCTTATATAAATGCACGAATAAATAGCTTGATATATACTGCACTCATACCGTCTCAGTATTCCGCTCATTTCGGTATTTCATCCACAGGTTCATTGTGCTGAGAGCGCTCTGCCAGTTTGTGCGCACTACCTCAAGTTCAGCCTCTAGGGACTCGATCTGTCTCTCCTTTGCCGCCAGCTCATATTCATCAACCATGCCTGGCTGCAAAAGCACTGCTATAAGCCCTTTGACGAGGCGGTGCAGTTCTCCAACCACCGTTTCAGCTGATAGCGCACAATCGCGGGCGCCCTTCCCGTCAACTTCAAGCCCTTCCTTCGCAAGCGCCTCTCTTATTACTGCAATAATACTCTGGAGAGATGCCTGCAAGAAGCGCACTTCTTCGGCATAAGCTTCGACAAGTTCATTCGAAGCATTGCCGATTGTAACGTTTGCGTCGTTACTTCCAGGTAGCACTGTATTGCTGCTGAAATTCACGGACATCGTTACGACTGGCCGGGCTGTCTGGCCAGATCCACGGCTGAGTTTGAGTGCAGCATTCGTGCGGGTTCGTAGATCTAGCTGAAGCTTCGAGACGATGGCGTCGCGCTTGCGTAGGTCCGCACAATAATTGCTTTGCCGCGCCCTTGTGTGCGCTTCAAGCCTCGACAAGTCACGTTGAAACTTTCCTGCGCGGCGTTTTTCGGTAGACAGACACATGTTGGTGGCATCCAACTCTCGTTGGCATTGCTTGAGGGCGGCTTCCCTCATACCTAGCGATTGCTCCGCCAGACGAAGATTCTCTGCATAGCAAGCCATCTGAGCTTTCACTGAGGCAACCTGTTCAGTCTTGAGCTCCGTTGTCTTGTCAAGGTCATCGTTTGCGCGGAGTAGTCTGTACACCACTTCAGTGATGGGTCGGGCGCACGCCTCATCTCCTACCGAAAGCTCGTCATCGGGCTTCAAGAACCCACGTTCGCGGAGCATATTGTTGACCAATGACAATGACACCTGCGCGCTACTCATCGGATCAACGCCAGTTGTGTTGTTTGTGCGACGCTATCAGAACAATTCATCAATCTGCGCCCACCCAAGAAGGTCACGTGACACAGAGACAAGTGCATGTGATAGTCGGTTCACCACATTAGCAGCGTCAATGACAAGGGATACCTGTAGCCGGGAAGTAGCCATGGACTCTGTGTGACACATCTTAGTTAGCGGCAACTAGTCTCCTTGCCTTTCTGGCTTGTAATCATGGAAAAATGGAGACTGCACATAGCCGGGAGAGACCACCGCTTGCGCTGCGGCGCCTAGTGTCGCGGTCAAAGGCGTCGGTAGAGCCAAAGTGAGGTTCGGAGAGATACCCGCTGGTAGCTGCGTACCGGCAGGTGCATTGTTGGACGTGCCCGCTGAACCCGACGCCCGTCTTGGACTGATCTCATCTTGCATTGCCATTTTGTATGATGAGGCCTCGAGCAGCGGTGGGATCTCTTTGGTAACGCGTGCCAGAGATGAAATGTCAGCTCCGACATCGGCCAGCAGGGGAAGATCCGACATAGCCGCACGTGCCGCCCCAAGAATTGAGATTATCGACTTCAAAAAGTTGTTCACATCTTCCCAAAATTTACGAGGCTCAATCGTACCCTTTTCAGCTCGCTGGTCAAGGTCTGTATTCAGTCGACGCGTCGCCGCAACGCCAGCGATGCAGCTGTTACTAAGGTCACGAACTTTCGCTGCAAGGACCGAATTCCACTGCCCAGAGCTTGATATTGAAAGAACTGAATGAGAAACTGGAGGTGCCGAGATTCCAATTGCTGCATGAGGGGGCTGGGCTTGCCTCGGGTCCCCACTTTCGGCCGAAGCTTGTGCTGAAAGGGCAATAGTATCATTTAGTAATGATAGAACTGCCTTGGACGAGCGCGTTGCACTCCGCAATTGCTGACAGAGTTGCTCATCGGCGGCTGCAAAATCGGCCGAGTTCTCGACGGTGGCGCGGTCTGGGCCTGAAGAGAGGTCAGACCAAGCATTTCTGAGCTCATTGAAAGACAAAAATGTTTGCATCATCAAGGAGCGCAGCATGGTGACATCCAGCCCACGCCGAATAGCATCGAAGATTTCTGTGGACAGCAACAGCCTGACAAGTTCCTCGACCGCAGATACGGCGCGAGAGCACATGAACCGAACTCGCTGGTTCGTGAATTTGGAATTCTCGAACACTTCAACGAGATCGTGCAAATTGTTGCGGGACGCAGTGATCACAGCAGCTAGCTTGTGCGTAGCTTTGCCATCTTGCAGGAGTGCAAGGCAGCGCCGAACGACACCATGAAATTCGTAAAGTGAAAACATGATTTTACGCACTGGTCTGATCGAGACCTCCGGCTGAACAGCTATGTCGTCAATAGTCTCCTCTTCTTGGAGAGTCGATAGGCGCTTGAGGTAAGCCGCTGAGTTATGATCTGCCCCAGGCGACAGCAATAAAGCCTGCGGCGATCCACCAGTCAAAGCTTTAGGCGGAGTACCAAAACCCACGTAGTTGTCCGTGACTGTACCTGGGTGACCTAGTTGCTCCTCAAGACGCCTGTTGCGGATGCCTAAAGCGTCAGGAGAGGCACTAATCCCTCCTCTGTCGTCTGCACGTCCGTAAGCGGCGGTATCCGGAGTCTTTGGTGAGAAATCAGCAGGTGATACGATCACAGGGGAGCTCAGAGATTCAAGCTTCCCAGAAAGCGCAGGGACGGCTTTGCCATTGCCAACCGTGGAGATAGCGGTGCCAGTACCCGCAGCTTGACCTGTTATCGCCAGCTCTTCATGCACCTGGAGCTCATCTCTGGGTACAGATGAGCCAAAGCTACCACCCTCGGACACGCCTGAATTGTATTCGGTGCTTGATTGGGAGACATGTGAGTCAAATGAGCCAAGTCGTGAGCCCACATGCCCTGTTGAAAAGCCGCGTGCGTGCACATGTGGATGGGCCCCCGCAGCACCCACAGTGGATTTCCGCATCACGAAACCCATCCGTTTAGTCGCACGGGACGAATTGACGTCAGAAGTGCTGGCAGCTCTCTCACGCTCCGAACCTCGAGGTGGTGGAAGAGTAGTCGGTGGCTCGTAGGTAGATAGTGCCTGGTCAAGTACAGCCCGATGTTCCTGGATATACAAGCGCAGCTTTGCAACCCAATCGTGCTCACTTGACCCAGAAAGAAATTCTGGACCGGGCATAATGAGGGGATTGCGATCGAGCTCAAGGAAGGTGAGACTTACGAAGTCGGCCAGCACGGGCGGAACATACTGCATTAGGTTGTCCGTGAGGCTAAATACCTTGAGAGAAGTCAATCGTGCCGCCTCACGAGGTATCACACGAATTCTGTTGTGGCTCATATCCAAAATCTCAAGACTCGGCAGATCAGCCACGGCAAGTGGAAATTCTTCAAATCGATTGTGTGAGATGTCCAGATAAAACAGCTGATCAAGCGCACCCAAAGGTGGG
>JANIVI010000194.1:0-12358 GCA_030555755.1 Wickerhamiella kazuoi | reverse complement strand
TTCACGGTACCAGCGACGTTTTGGTCATAGTAATTTAGCGGTAGCTTCGTCGACTGGCCATTGTGCACATCGCCGGCGCCATTGGCTCGATGTTCGCGCCAGACGCGTTCTGGGCGCTGTGGCGCGAGCTGGTGCCGCTCGTTCAGGGCCCCACGCGCCCGCAGGTGCTCGCCGTGCTCAGCGCGCTGTCGCTGCTGCGCCCGCTGCCCGCGGCCTGGGCCGCATCGCCGCCCGAGTTTGACTACCGTGAGCTGCTGCCGGTCCTCTTCGACATCTGGAGCCAGCATGAGCCGTCGCAGCGCCCCGACAAGCGCTGCGCGCATGTCCTGGCGAACTTCACGGTGTGTGCAATCCTCGATGAGCGCGTCGAGCTCGGCGAGTATGGCATGCTGGACCAGGCGCAGGCAGCGGCTTTTTTCTCGGCCGCCATGCACTCATTCGAGCTGCCGCTGGCCCAGGCTGGCGGCGGCAGCGACTCGGGGCAGAATACCGTGAGGGGACATGAAACAAGCGCATGGGGTCCTCATCTGCGGCTGCTGCTCGTCAATGCTCAACAGGACCCCTACGCAGATGTGTTTGTGTCATCAATTTCGCCGCAGTCGCTGGGCATGCTCGATTTTCTCGAGACCCTGGTGAACGCCGTCACGAACTTCGTGCATCCGTCGCGCACTGGGCGCTGGTCCGTCCAGATTCTGCGCTTCCTGCAGGAAATCGTGACGCTCGTGCTATGGCGCCGCAACGAGGAACTCTCGGGCACGCTCCGCATTCCCGCCACTCGACAACTCACGCAGGAAATTTGCGACCGCATTGTGAACGCCGTCATCACGCCTGTATTCTACTCTGTGCACGGTAAGGGTCAAGTCTCAACGTGGGGCTCGACTATTTTGCATGATCTTGCCGCGCTCTCGCCTTCGCTGGTGCTGCAGCGTGTGCTCAAGGAGGTCTACCCCTCACTTACTGGAGTCAACGAGCCGCATCGCGTCATGGCATCGCTCGGGTTGGTAGGCAACGCATTACCGCTGCTGGCGCGTGACCCGCGGTTCGCCTTCCATGTGCCGGCACTCCTCGAGCTGATTGTTCCATTCGTGGATCCGAATGACCCCGCGCGTGCTGTTGAGGCGCTTGCGGCTATACAGACAGCTGCTTTCACTGTACCATTCGTTGACATTAGCGCCCCTGTGGGTGGTCCGGACCTTGCGGCACAGTATGTGCCGGCTGCCGTTGCCGGCCTCGTGGAGAACAATGAGATGTATGACTATGACCAGGAGCTGTGCATTGGCCTCGTCCGTTCATCTTCGTACGCCTTTGCTGAGCTAGCGCAGGCCTTTTTGGACAAGGCTTTTACAATGCTCGAGAATATGCCGGAGCAGTCCAAGTTCGCACCCGAGACGGCCATATCGCTGACCTTGCCCACGACTTTGTCGACGATTTTGGGCGCTACAAGCGACGAGATTTACGATCAGTTGCTGACGAAAACACTGGCTCAAGCCACCTCCAACGTCGTGCACCATGCGGCAGATGTGTTTGCGCATATGTGCGGTGTGTTTGTTAAGGTGCGTCCTGCGTCATTTGCCAAGTTTTTTCCCGTGCTGCGCGATAGCATCCGCTACGAGGTCGAGGAGAACGGCGCCGGCATCTCGCGGTCGGCAATGCCGCGTGATCGCTCGCTCATGTGGTACTTGAGCATACTGAATATGGTGTTGGCCAATGCTGGCGAGCACCTGCTGCCGTTCAAAGACGATATGCTCGAGCTAACTCTATTTCTGCATCGTAAGACACGCGGCCAGCTTGTCTATCACACGACAAACACCGTGCACCACGCAATCATGACTCTGATTACGACGTATCCCACAGACTTCAAAATTGCGGAGGCGGGCGCAGCGATTGGCGTCGCCGACTGGGGTCGCTCCCCTGATGCGGGTAGCCTCAACATCAGCTGGCACGTACCGACGCGCGCTGAGGTCGCATTTGCCGTGGAACTTTACGCCGCACATGTTGAGCTGTCCATTGCTACGATTGAGAAGGCATCGGATGAAGGTGATGACGCGAAGTACGACTCGATAACGGGTCGGAGCGATGTGATCTCCAACAATCTGACTTACATCCGTACGGCGACGAGCGCAGTGGCCGTGCTGATCGATACGCAGCGTGCCTCAAGCGGGGTCAACGGAGCCAGCGGCGTTAATGGTGCTGCCAATGGTGACGCACACTCAGAAGGCTCAGCCGCCAGCGTCGACGAGGCTGGCGCAGATGCGCTCGGCCATGGTGGCTACCTAGCCGCCGATTTGCCTGTAGAGGAGTCCGTACAGGCGGCTGATGCTGAAGAGAAGTCGGACGGTGAGGACGATGACTGGGACCTTGTTGAGGTGCAGAAGTATCGGACTTACTCTACGAACTACTTCTTCGCAAGCGATGAGGCCAAAGCAGACCCGCTGTATGCACAGGTGCACGACTTGCGCAATAAGGTGGGCTTGGCTCTGCATCAACTTCACGCGGTGTTGACAGCGGATGAGGCGCGTCACGACTCCATGTCGCTTAAGGAGCTGCTCTTTGCTATCAAGGTCTGGTTCTCAGACGTGGGTTACGAGCGCACGGCTAAGAGCGAAGTTCACCAAAAGGCGTTGTACACGTACGAGAGCCGCCGCTTCCGGTATCCTGGACTGCGCAAGCAGTACCCTCGTCCTGTTCTGGTTCGCCGCGCGTACCTGTACCACTTGCAGCGGCTTTGCCATAATGCCGGCCCTCGTGAGATGAGTGCGCTTGAGCGCACGCTTCTGTTTGACCTCGCGCACTCTGTATTCTCGATTTTCCCCGACGTGCACCGCAACGCAGAGTCTTCACTATATCAGGCTTGCAAGGTGCTGCTGCGTTCCCGCGCAGCTGTCTGCGATTTTGTGCTGGCACAAACGTCGCGAGCACTCGAGGAAGGAGATCACAAGCGTGCGCAGGCCGGTTTCAAGTACCTTGCGTACCGTAGCGTTAGCGCACGGCTGAAGCGTAACTACGGGCTGGTTCGACGGCTGTTGGACGTGATCACGCGCGCGCTGGTTGCCGACAATGAGGAGCTCAACACGACAGCGATGACGGTCTTTCAGTCGGTGGCCACACACGCGCTACGCTTGCCTGTTTACCTGGAGCCCACCGAGGCTGACCTTGCGCTGCTCGAGCCGATTAGGCCCGAGCCTGTGCCCGCCGAGGTCGCGCGCAACGTGCAGGCTGTGCGTGTACAGCAGCGTGCGCTAGCCACGCGCAACTTGCGTGCGCTAACCGATCTGCTCGATTCAGTCGGTGCCGCGCCCGTACAGGCTGCGCACTGGCGTGTGGCGCTTGTGCACTACACAACGCTCGCTAAGGTGCTGACGAACCCGCAGTTGCCGCTCAAAGGAGCTGCGCTTGCACGTCTGGCTGAGGGTGCACTCTCGTCGCATGATGCGATCAAGACCGTATGTCAAGGCGCACTTGTGACCGCGACCCTGCGTGCATGGCGCCAGGGCCAAAGCGGGTATGATCTCGCTCTTCTGCGGCTAAATGCTGATCTGCGTGCTGCCGAGGCCGCGCGTCAGGATATCGAGCTTTTGAACACCGACCGTGTCGACTTCAGCGCTGAGCTGGCCGCAGAGCTTGACGAGAACTTGACTGCTCCTCGTTTCTTTGCTGACTTTGCTCCTCCATTCCCCACACCAGCGGCAGCCGCGGCGCTTGTGCCTGGCCAGCTGATGTGGCCCGCAACTCTTGCGGTTAAGCGGGCAGGTCCGGCGGTGCCGCTTACACTAACAGAAAACGATGCGCGTGAGCTGCACAGCTTTGGCACAGTAATCACTCGCGAATGGTTTGCAGCATTGCTCGAACGGCAGCGGCTCGAGCCGTCTGAAGACGACTACTTCGACGGCGACGTTGCTGCTTGTTTCAGGGTGGTGCTTCTGCTCGCCGATGCTGGCTTTGCGGCGCTGACATTTGCGGACGTTACAGCCGTCGTCGCCGAGCAAGCCGACTACACCGACAAGCACTGGCACAAGTGCTTAGCTGAACTGATGCACGCGCTTGTCATTGGACTGCCTGACTTTTCTGCAACCAACGCCGAGGCAGCGTTGGCGCTTGCTGTCGACGCAGGCACACGCGTCTTTATCGACAGAACGGTCGCACACGAAAATTACGGTTACTGGGCAGCATTCGTGCGTTGGACATTCCCCGCGCTGGATTATCGCCGTGCATGGCCACTCGTTCGGATTTTTAACGAAATTTCTGTCGACAGCGCGTCAGGCTCCAAGGACAGTTTTGTGCTGGGGCTGCATTCGGCACTAATGCGTTCGTACGGTTGGCGCTATCGGCACGGCTTGGACGTGGTTGAGGCAAACTTATGGGCGCACCTTGACCATGGGCTCGAGCGAATTCGGGCCGAGATCAGCGAACAGCTTGCACAGCTGCTGCAGACTCGTGAGCACCGTGCAGTGTCATCGCTCGAGGAGCTCGCTGCGGCCTCCGCTGCACGACAGACCGCAGATGCGCCAGCCTTTGAACTCACCGGCCCACAGGCTGCTGCACTGACCAAGGCCTTTGACCAACTTGAGGAACGGCGCCTGGCTGCGCCCTCACTTGCTGGAGACAATGCGGCAGACAAGTCATATATTTTGACGGCCAAGACGCTGCTGGGGCTGCTGATAGAACTCTTGGACTCAGGCTTCGGCGTGTCGCTGGCGCCATTCGTCGTTCAGCATATTCTTCCCGCTTGGGCACACCTGGGTAATGTGCGCGACGACCCCGAGATCCTTACAACGCTGACAGCACTGCTGCAACGGCTCGGACGCGCGCGTTTCCCTGTGTCGGTGCTGGTGGATATTTTCGGGGCGATTCGGCGCGGATTGACTGAAGCGTCGTGGCATCAGAAGATGCTGCACCTTCTGCTGTTGCAGGCGGTCTACGTCAACCATTTTGTTCGGCTGCCTGCGGCGCAACGCGCGGGCGCGATCAACATTGTGGTAGGCGCGTTAGCCGATGCGCAGGCCGAAGTGCGAGACCTGGCGTCGTTGATGCTGAGCTTCATGTTGCAGGGCCTAGGCACTGCTGAGCAAGCGGCAACGATCGAGCGGCTTGTCCGCGAGTTCCGAGAGGTTCTGGCGGCGACGCGCAGTGATCGGCGCGGCGCCGCGGTGCGGCGGCACGCGGCAGTGCTTGGCTTGGGCGCGTTGGTTGCCGCGTTCCCGTTCACGGTTCCGCTGCCTGCGTTTGTTCCCAGCGTGCTGTCGCTGCTCGTCACGCAGACCGCGCATGATGGTGGGGCAGTTGGCAATTCTGTGCGGCAGATTTTGAGCGGTTTCAAGGCGCACCGCACCGACACGTGGCACCTCGACAAGGACGTGTTCACGGCGGACCAGCTCGACGACCTTGACGGCGTGCTCACCAAGAACTACTTTGTGTAGGCAGGGGGCCCTGCCCTCTGAGAGGCGACCGCGGCACGCGCACGCGCCAGCGCATCCAGCCTCAGTGGACTTTGTATATGACTGTGTATGATACTCATCTAGCATTACGGCGGCGGCGCGCACGCGCGCGGAACCGATCTGACGTTTATGTATGCTCACGCCTGCACACGCGCTTAGGCGCGCACAGCGCGCTGCGCCGGGGCGGCCGGACGGCCCGCGGGCTTTTTCCCGCCCTGCGGCTTGCCCTTGTCCTGCTCGGGCCCGTGGCCGTCGCCGGCGAGGCGCTCGTTGCGCTCGGCCAGGGTCGCGGCCTTGTCGGCGAGCGCCAGCGCCAGCACCTGCAGCTTGGACAGGTCCGCCTCGGGGCGGAAGTAGACGTAGTCGGACGTCTCATCGAACGCGGCGGCAATCTCGTCGTGCACGATCATCTTGGTGATGGTCGAGCGGATTGTGGCGGTAGGCAGCTCGAACAGCTCGCCGAGCGTGTCCAGCGACAGCGAGCCGTACGAGTAGCCGTAGGTCAGCAGGTAGGTGCGCAGGCCCTCGACCTGCAGCTTCTCGTCGAGCATGGTGAGAATCTTGTCGGTGTTGGACAGCAGCTGCCACACGCGGACGCTGCGCAGCAGCTTGCTGGCGGTCTTCCAGTCGCCCTGCTGCAGCGCGCGCGCGGCCTGGATGACGTAGTCGCGCGTGTTCTCGGGCGGGCCGTTGAAGACCTGGCGCTCGGCGTACTCGAGCATGCGGCGGAACGGCTTGGAGATCGTCTTCTTCTTGATGTCGGCGCTGTTGCGCAGGCTGGCGAGCAGCGGGACCTCGATGAGCAGGCTGCTCGTCAGGTACACGCACTCGAGCAGCTCGAGGTTGATGTGCATGTGGAAGGGCAGAATCTGCGAGCGGTCGGCGGTGCTGGGCGCGAACTTGGCCAGGCCCTGGCCGAGCAGCTCCTTGAGCCGCGAGGACGAACAGATCTCCTGCAGCGACTGGTTCGCCTCGGCGACCAGGCCGACGCGGAAGGCGCACAGGCCGACCTGCACGAGCGCGCGGTTGAACAGGACCTGGACGGTGGGCTCCGCGGCGTGGATGGTCGACTGCAGGTGCGACATGAGCATCAGGTCGCGCGCCTTGAAGTAGGCGTCGTTGACGGCGTAGTGGTAGACGAGGCCGAGCATGGCGCGCGCGCGGTACGTCGTGTTGGGCTGCTGGTACAGCACGCGGCCCAGCGCGGCGATGAGCGCCGTCGTGTACTCGACCGGGTGCTCCGGGGCGGCGGCCAGACGCGGCGTGAGCTTCGACCCGAGGGCCGCGGGCACGTGGGCCCACGCCTCGAGCTCGGTGGCCACGATGGCGGACGTCGGCTTGTAGTAGACGTGGTCGAGGCGGCGCACGAGCAGCCGGCACAGCGCCTCGCTCTCGTTGGCGGCGCGGTCGAGGCGGGCGAGGTTCGCCTCGGTGTAGCACTGCGCGCGCAGAAACAGGTCGTAGAGCGCGGTCTCGTAGCGCAGGCGGTCGATGTACTCGGTGGTGTGCGGGTCGATGACCTGCAGGGCGCGGAGCAGCTCGTCGTCGAGGCGCTCGACGAGCGAGCTCAGCGAGCCCGGGATCTGGCGCAGGCCGCCGGGGCCGGGCGCGGGGCCCTTCTCGAGGTCCTCGGGCTCGGGCGCCGACTCGATCACCATGTAGGTGTCGGCGTTGGCCTCGAGCACCTCGAAGAGCGTGCGGATGTCGCCCTCGATGGCCTTCCAGGTGGCCAGCGGCATGATCGAGCCCGACGAGGTGGTGTCGAAGCGGATCGGGATCAGCATGAGCAGCACGGAGATGCGCTGGTAGGCGGTGTTGGCGACGCCGAGCAGCTTCTCGAGCACGGCGACCTGCTCGCCGCGGTCGGTGTTCTTCTTGCCGCGCGACTCGACGACGGCCATGAGCGTGGCAAAGACCTGCTCGGGCGCGTAGTCGGCGTCGGCCGACGGCGCGCCGCCGGCCTGCGGCGGCCGCCGCGGACTCACATTCGGCGCGGCCGTCGCGTCGCCGAGAATGCTCAGGCTCGCGAGCGCGTCCTGCAGGCCCGTCTCGTCGGCCATTGCGTCAAGTCTCGCTGGATCTCTCGGATCTAGATGCAGTTGGGACGCGTTGTGGGTGCCGCGTGCCGCGGGGGCAACCGGTTGGGAGATCGCGCACGTGACGCGGGGCGTGCGACGCAGCCTGCGCGTGCCCTTGCAGGACACAGCCCGGCGGCTAGCGGCAGCCGCGACTGCCCGCCGTAGGCGACGGCCCGGCTCGCTCACCCGACCTCCGTCAACTTTTTCCCTTTTATCGGCGTCAGTCCAATTGCTCACGTGGCCGCTGCACCGTTTCAAGCACCTCGACCGTGTCGCCGACCCGGATCGTGTAGCCCCAGCTCTTGTTGATGAGACTCATCCCGAAAACAGGGTCGCGCGTCGTCGGGTCGAGCCGCCGGTACGCATTGAGCAGCGCGTTTGGCTGCCGTGTCTTTTCATAAGCGCCTCGCTCAATGTTCACCGATGGCACCTCGCAACGCGGACACCACGTGGGGACAAACCACACGTGCCCCGCGATCGCAATCTTGAGCCACGCGTCCTCCTCGTACGGCGTGTCGGTCTCAACCACAATATTGGGTCTAAAATGGTTCGGCTTCACCTGCACCCCGCTGACCGTGCTCGTTTCAAGCCGCTCGTTCAGCTCGGCGACCGACGCCGTGCACACAAGGTGCCCCGGAAACCGGTCCTGCAGCCCGCTTTCTGCGTCGCGGCCCTGCTCGGCCTGGGCCGCCGGTGCAAGCCACTGGTTGGTTTTGCGACGCTCTACGGGAACAAGCAGCGTGGTGTTGGCCCATTTGTGCCCAGGAGGGTATATTTGATGCCAAAAGGCAGAAAATCCTGCTGCCGCGCCGATATCGGCTGCGCGGACGGGCTCATCCCAGATCGTCATTTCGACCACCTTGGATCCCTCGCGCAGCGCAGGCACGCGGTCGAGGTCGAGCTCAAACGTCGGCCCGGACGTGTGGCGGACCCGTAGGCGGCTGCCCTCCAGCGCCGTTTCCATGAGCACCATCGCCGGCTCTCGCCGCTGCGAAAGCAGCCGAAAGAAGCCGGGGCGCCCCGGCACAGGCGTGGCCAGCAGGACTGCGCGGTCGTGTCGAAAGCCGAACTCGTCAACATCCAGCGCGTCAACCGCAATAGATTTCATAGACTTCATGGGGTGCAGGAAGAGCTGCGCAACCCGCAGCCGTGGTGCCGGCGCCGCCGCAGGCGCTGGCGATGATTCTTGAGGAAGCCCCGCCGATTCCGCTGCCTGGTCTTCTGCGCCCATTTGTGCCGCGGTTTCTTGTGCCGCACTCTCTCGCGCCGTGAACTGCACACTACCTGCCGACATTATGTGGTTTGGGCGAGGGCTTGAGGAGTCATCCGCGAGCCGCCGACTTTGGTGCCATGCGCGGTGCCTATGCACTAGTAACCCCGGGTATCCGCGCCAGAGCCACTTTAGCAACGCGTCGAGCCGAGCGCACCCGATCTGGGCCTGGAAGGGAAATAGTAGACGTTCAAGGGCACTAAACCAGACGATCGACGCTGCATATTGCAATAAGGTATCGATCCTATGTTAGCAATGTTTCACTTTACATCCCTGTCTAATAGCCTAGCATCCAAGTCTAGCCCCCTCACCGCCCATGGGCATTGCACAGTGCAGGCCGATTGGCTTGCATAAGGGGCTGGGCACCCGATGGCTCGGCACGCAGGCATGAACGGGCAGAGGGCCCATCGAAAAGCTAATAAAATATCTGATCTGGCAGCCCGTTCCAAAATGTAGCGCATAGATCCCGAGCCGCGAGCACAGGCTGCTTTTGCTGCCGGCCGTGCGCCTCAAACATTTGCCGAGGGCGCCTGCATGCCTAAGGAAGCTTACAGTGTGCCTGCATGACATGCGTCTGCACGGCGCCACGCTATTCACCGAGCGCCCGCTGGGATAGGCGAGTTGATGGAGCTACGCACCGCACATGAGGGTTATTACATCAAATCTGCAACTAATATCCCTGCACTCCGGGGGTACCCGTGGGCCGCTCCTCACTATTCCCCGCACTCGGCTTTTGAGGGGGGAGTCCCAGCGAGGCCTGCCAGGGACCCGGCTATGGTCAGACCAGAGCGTCGCCGCCCAATGGACACGCCTTCACATGCCATATTGTTTTCAACGCTGCAGTAGCCAGAATTTTCAGAGGATGACTTTAAGGTTGGTTAGCTCAGGGTTCCGGCTGGCTGGTTGCACCCGGCCAACGGCGCTCGGGCTGGCGCCATGCTTGCAGCCCGCTGCAGGGATGCCTGCACGACGCACGGGCGGGCTGCACGCCACAACAAGGGGGCCCTCGGGCCTTATAAACAATCACTAAAGTTGCGGGGTCGGCACGCCGCAACGACGATGACCTCACTTTGGGCACTGTGGACGGCCGCCGCGCTGGCTCTAGCGACGCCGCTGCCGCCGCTGCCGTCGCTGGCGCCGCTGCCGCAGCTCTCGCAGGTCCTCCCGGGCGTCCTGTCGCTGCCCCTCCAGCACGTCCTAATCAACACGACGCTCGGCGACCCGCTCGCGCGCAGTGGGCGCCGCGGTGTGCGCCGCGACGTCTGGACGGGTTCCGCCGTCGACACACACACGGGGCACTACATGGCGCTCGTCCAGTTCGGCACGCCCGGCGACGCGTACAGCCAGCTGTCGATCGACACGGGCTCGTGGAATACGTGGGTGTTTACGCGCGACCACTCGCCGCCGAACGGCATCGACTTGAGCCACTCGAGCACGTTCAAGCTCATAAAGAAAGACGGCTTCACGCAGCCGTACGGCGACGGCTCCTACGTCGCCAAAGGCGACCTCGTGCAAGACACGGTGACCGTGCAGGGCGGCGTGGTCCCCAACCAGCAGTTTGGGCTGTGCAACTTCGACACCGACGGCATCTTTTCCGGCTACGGCGTGCTGGCGCTGAACGGCGACTATGGTGGCAACCTCGACGGCTACTTTGTGTCGAACCTCAAAAAATCCGGCGCGGTTCAGCGCATCGCGTACTCGCTATTCCTCAACGACGCCAAGCGCTACGGCGAGCTGACGCTGGGCGGGCTCGACCCGGCCAAGTTCGACGGCAAGCTGATCCGCGTGCCCTTTGCCGGCAAGGGCCTGTCCTTTGTCTCTGCCACCGTGCACGGCGCCACCTTTGACGCAATCCTCGACTCGGGCGGGCCGTACCTGACCTTCCCGCAGGACCAGTACAACACGGTGCTCGCCGACCTCAAGGCCGCGGTCCCCAAGCTGGTGGCGTCGAACTACGGCGGGCTGTGGCAGGTCGACAGCCTGGACGACGTGCCGAGTGACGGCAGCGGCGTGACCGTGACCGTCGGCGGGACCGACTTTATCGTGCCGTGGCGTGAGCTATTTGAGCAGTTCCAGCCCAACGGCGCGTGGATCGCCGGGCTCGAGAACGCGGGAACGTACGCGCTCGGCGTGCCGTTCCTGCGGACCGTCTACTGCGTGTTCGACCTCGAGGCGCGCGTTGTCGGGATGGCCTACGCCAAGTTCACGGACGCGTCCGCGGTCGTTCCGATCCCCGGCTCGGGCATCCCCGACGAGTTTTTCTAAACGAATGAGAGTAATAATTTAGGCCGCTTGTTGAACGCGGATCTGTACACAAGCCGCCCCAGCGTTGACGCGGGGCGGAGGAGGAGGAGGAGAAGGAGGGCCGGACGGGAGGCCGGGCAGCCCCGGCGGGGCGCCGCTCACGTGTGCTTGAGCAGGCTGAGAAACTCGTCGCGCGTGCGCTGGCGGTCGCGGAAGCAGCCGAGCATGCACGACGTGACGGTCGACGCGCCCGGCTTGCGCACGCCGCGCATCTCCATGCACATGTGGTGGGCCTCCATGACGACGGCGACGCCCTGCGGCTCGAGGGTCTCCCACAGCGCCATGGCGACCTGCTTGGTCAGGCGTTCCTGGACCTGGAGGCGGCGCGAGAACATCTCGGCGATGCGCGCGAGCTTGGACAGCCCGATCACGCGCGAGCGCGGGATGTACCCGATGTGGATCTTGCCCGCGAACGGGACGAGGTGGTGCTCGCACAGCGAGTGCACCGTGATGTCCTTGACGATCACCATCTCGTCGTGGTCCTCCTCGAAGATCGCGCCGTTGATGACCTCGACGATGTTCTCCTGGTAGCCCTGTGTGAGGTCGAGCAGCGCGCGCGCGTAGCGGCCGGGCGTGTCGAGCAGGCCCGCGCGCTGCGTGTCCTCGCCGAGCTCGGCGAGGATCGTGTGCACGGCGGCGGCGATGCGCTGCTCGCGCGCGTGCGCGGCCGCCTTGTCCTCGGTGCTGCGCTCGGCGGCGCCGGGCGACGGCCACGACAGCGACGTCAGCTGGCCGAGGTCGTTGCGCCGCGGGTTGCCGCTCAGCTTGCGCAGGTGCTCCTGGTACTTGGGGTAGTCGTGCGGCGGCTTGGCGCCGAGCGGGTGCCGCGCGGACGCGGCCGCGTCGATCGGCGGCGCGTGGTGGCCGTCGTCGTCGCCGTCGTCGCGGATGTAGCCGCCCGCAGCCGCCGCGGCGCCCGCACCGGCGCCGTTCGCGGCCTGTGCGTCGCCGAGCCCGCTCATGACAGGGTGAAAAAGTCCGGGGCGCTCCGTCGGGGTGGTGGTGACCACCCGTGACTAAGGGCGGCGACGACACGAGACACCGAGTCACGAGATCACGAGACAGATCACCGGGTCGATCGATCTATCAGATCGCGAGCCTCGCGGCGGTGGGCACGGGCATGCCCGATAAAGATGCTCCGGCGGCGCGCGCCGGGGGAGCGGCCGCCCTAAATACATAGATGCCTACGCCAGCGCGGCGGCGAGCTCGGCGAAGCTTGCGCGGCCGCCGGCGAGCGCGGCCGCGAGCTTGGCGGTGGTCGCCGGCGTCGG
>JANIVI010000193.1:0-12445 GCA_030555755.1 Wickerhamiella kazuoi | reverse complement strand
GAACACTCGTACATCGCCCTCGGTGGCCTCACTGCCGGCCTTCTCGGAATGGGCTCCGGATATGCTGCGCCAGCACGTGCCCGCGCTTGTGCGCGAGGCGCTCGCCGCGCGTCCCGAGCTGCGCCCCGGCGACGTCGCCGTT
The DNA here is from genome assembly GCA_030555755.1 of Wickerhamiella kazuoi. Classification (NCBI taxonomy): domain Eukaryota; kingdom Fungi; phylum Ascomycota; class Dipodascomycetes; order Dipodascales; family Trichomonascaceae; genus Wickerhamiella; species Wickerhamiella kazuoi. The sequence goes on along the minus strand of JANIVI010000193.1, from coordinate 12,303 downwards.
CTCGTGCGCACCAACAAGGAGGTCCTCGACATCAAGGCGGCGCTCGAGCAGGCGGGGCTGCCGGTGGACGAGGTGTTTGAGCGCGGGCTGCTTGCGAGCCCGCTCGTCCAGCTTGCCAACACGCTCTTCAAGTACAGCCTGACCCCCGTCAACCCGCATCTGCTGGGCCTGCTGAAAAACCAGCTCTATACCGTGCTGGGCACCGTCTTGCTCGCGTCGTTTGCGGCCGAGACTGCCAACCTGGTTGCGCCACTGCGGCCGCTGCTTGACGACGCTCCTCCGCGCATCGTGCGCCGGCCCGAGCGCCGCGCCGCCCTCGCAGCGTTTCTCGACCTGCTTGACGCCACCCGCGAGGCCGTGCTGGCGGCGGGCAGCGCCGAGGGCATGCTGGGGGCCGTTCTGCCGTTTGTCGAGCGCGCGACTGCCATGTTCCCGCCGCGCGCGGCTGCGGCCGCCGAGCTCGCAGGGCCCGCCGAGCGGGATGTGCTGGCGCGCTACCTCGCGTGGGTCCAGGGCCAGATTGATGCGGAGGATCTGCGGCTGGCGGCCGCTGGCGAGCCGCCGGGGCCGACACCGTGGGCCGCGCGCGCACTGCAGTTTGCCCGCACCGTCGAGGCGCACAACCCGGGCGCGCTCGGCGTCAATGTGCGCACCGTGCACTCGGTCAAGGGCGAGGAATTCGCCATCGTGCTGCTCGCTCTGAACTCGCGTTTCGGCGCCGAGCGCAACGTCAGCTACGTCGCTGCCACACGCGCCCGCGACCAGCTGCTCGTGCTCGCGACGGACCCTGTTCCGCCGCCGTGGAATGCTGCGGGGCCCGCCGTTCTCCAGTCATCGCTGTTTGAAGGTGCACTGGCGGAGGCGCGTAAGAAATACCCGGCGCTCTACGCACCGCTGCCCTATCGGCGGCCGGTCGAGGCGGTGCAAACAAAGCCGCCGACGAAGCCGCCGGCAAAGGCGCCTCTCGCTGCCGCCTCGAGCCCTGTAGCCGGGCGACGCGAGTTTCACACGCGGGCCAAACTCGTGCCCATGGCCCAGATCTCGGCTACCGTAGTGTTTCGCCCAGCTGGCTTCACATCAGTCTCTCGCCTGGCATTGAGTGCTGCGCGCTTTTGTAAATAGCTATTTATTGGCCCTCAACAGGCCCCTAGACGCTTTAATTTAAATGCGCTGAACGCAGAATCGAACCCAGCCGTGGGCGCTGCAAACAGCCAGATGCTTGCGCCAGGCAGCCGAATAAAAGCATGAACGCGCTCGGCTGTCAAAAAAAAATCTCAAAATATCTCTTTGTATAGCGTGTCATCCTTATGCAGGGGCCATGCTAATCTTCTCTGTATCGTTTCAAATTGACCATTGTCCCCGAAGGGACATTGGGAAAGGCTCGTGATGACTATATGGCCATCAAGAGCGGTTAGGGCTGGGAGCCTGGTGGGTGGGCCAAAAAAGTGTCCAAGAGCCGGCCGTGAAGCCGAACTCTGAGCCCGACGCACCAAAGTCTCAGTCCAGCAGGCAACTCATGAGCGACAGCGAGGACGATGTGCAGGACTGGGCGCAGCTCGCGAAGCTAGGACCACGTTCGGGCGCCGCACATCCCGACGCGACGATGCTCAAGCGTGGCGAGAAAGACTTTGAGCCCGACGGGACGCGCGGACAGGTCTCAGCGCTCGCAGCGAGCCGAGAGGCCATGTATGCGGCGCTATCTCAGCCGCGCGCACACCACACGCTGATGCGCGGTGATTGGGATACCCTCCGCCAGGAGACGCGCATTGACAAGCCGGTCGGTACGCACCTCTTCAAAATGGGCTACGCCGCGGGCGGCGTGAGCTGGCTCGGGCCCGAGGAGACCATCTACCTGGTGCAGCGCGGGTCACTGATTGTGTATGCAAATGGCCACGCGCTGAGCGTACAGGGTGTCTGCGCGCTGTGCTTTGCTGCTGTCGCGCCCGCCCGCGTGCTTGTATACTCGCACCTCAAGAAGCTCGGCTACGTCGTGATGGTCACAGGCCGCCCGGGCAGCTGGACGGGCACGCCCGACCATGCTGAGCCCGTGCTCGCGCCGCGGCCTGCGCCGGGGCGGCCCCTGCTCACGCTGCTGACGTCGCCATGGCACGCCGCGCTCGCCTGGCGCCCATTTTACACGTCTTTTGACAGCATCTTCCGGGACCTGCGCGTCGTGGGCACGGCGTGCGCACCGGCACCGCCCGCAGAGGCGGTTGATTTCCATGTGTGGAAGCCCGCGACCCAGTACCGGAAGCGCGACGTCCCGCTGCCGGACTACTTCGTCAAGGTCGTCGACGTGCGCAGCGAGCCTGTGCCCACCCTCGCGCGGTCCCGCGCACTGTTTGCCGGCATCCCGCGCGCCCCCAGCACGCGGCGCTCGGCTGTCGCACGCGTTCGCGAGGGCTTGCGCACGGCCACGCTTGGTCTTGTCGACAGCGGCATGATCAGCTTCGTGCGGCTCGTCGACACGGAGATGGAAGTGCCCACCGGGCGAGCCTAGTTATTTATTTACATCAATACGAACTTATGCTGTGATAGGGTCCGTCTGGGCAAATGCACGCATTTTGCTATGTGCAGCTGCTGGTTTTATATTGGCATTACATGCGGGTGTTACTTTAGGTGCATAGGACTCGTGGCCAAGTCTCAGTCCACGGCAAGGTAAGAAGCGGCGCTGTGGTCATTCGCCACTTCGGATTCTAACCCTGAATAATTTCTACTGATATGAGCAAGTAGCAGTGTATAACACCAGCCTTGACGGAAACCCGCGCAGTTTTCCTTATCCACTATACCTGACCCATGGGGCCTGGTACTCTTCGGGGCTTACCCGGCCTGACCCGTCAGGACGCGTCGTCGCCCCTTACCCGCCCATTAACGCTCCCACTCCCAAAAGTAAACAACACCGCCCAGGACCTCACCCACACACCTTTTCACCATGAGAGAGATTGTAAGTACCGAAATTTGGGCTCGAGTCGAAGACATCGACGCAGGCGAAGTGGAGGCTCCGCATTTATAAGATGCTCTGCCTTGGCCCGCTACGCGTACATGTTTGCGTCATCGGCATATTGAGACTCCCCAACTGTCAGAAACTAACCAAGATTCACCTCTCTGCTGGCCAGTGCGGCAACCAGATTGGCACGGCCTTCTGGCAAACCATCTCAGAGGAGCACGGTATCGACGCCTCCGGCCACCACACCGGCCGGAACGATCTGCGCAATGAGAAGCTCGACGTCTACTACCATGAAACCGGCAACAAGTACGTGCCTCGCTCGGTTCTTGTCGACCTCGAGCCAGGCACCATGGACGCGATCCGTTCGGGACCGCTGGGTGACTTGTTTCGCCCGGACAACTACGTGCACGCGCAGTCGTCTGCAGGCAACAACTGGGCCAAGGGCCACTACACAGAGGGCGCGGAGCTTGTTGACCAGGTCATGGATGTCATCCGCCGCGAGGCCGAGAACACCGAGTCGCTCCAGGGCTTCCAGGTAACGCACTCGCTGGGCGGTGGTACCGGCTCCGGTCTTGGTACCTTGCTTGTGAACCGTTTGCGCGACGAGTACAACGACCGCATGGTCGCTACTTACTCGGTGGCTCCCTCGACCGAGTCCGACACCGTAGTTGAGCCTTACAACTCGATCCTTGCCCTCAACCAGCTGATCGAGCACGCGAACGAGACGTTCTGCCTTGACAACCAGGCGCTCTACAAGATCTACCAGAACACGATGCGCGTTCCGCACCCCAAGTATGAGGACCTCAACCAGCTTGTGGCCTCGGTCATGAGCGGCGTCACCACGTCGCTGCGGTACCCCTCGCAGCTCAACTCGGATCTGCGTAAGCTTGCTGTGAACCTTGTGCCGTTTGACCGCCTGCACTTTTTCAGTGTCGGCTACGCGCCACTCATGGCTGCGGGCGCCCGTTCATTTGCGTCGCTCAGCGTGCACGAGCTCACCCAGCAGATCTTTGACGGTCGCAACGTTATGGCCGGTGCGGATCCGCGCCACGGAAAGTATATGGCGTGCGCCGCATTCTTCCGCGGTAAGGTCTCGGTCAAGGACGTTGAGGACAACATGAACCTCATTCGCTCGCGCAACCAGCCGCTGTTCGTCGACTGGATTCCCGACAATGTGCAGACGTCGGTGTGCAGCGTCGCACCGAAGAACGTCGATATGGCCGCGACTTTTGTCGCCAACTCGACGTCGATCCAGGAGATGTTCAAGCGCGTGCACGACCAGTTCCACGCTATGTTCCGCCGCAAGGCCTTCCTTCACTGGTACACAAACGAGGGCATGGACGAGTCCGAGTTCACCGAGGCAGAGTCCAACGTTACTGATCTTATTCACGAGTACCAGCAGAACCAGGAGGTGTCCATTGAGGATGAGGGCGAGATCTCGATTGTGGAGGAGGATCTCATGGCCTAGGCGCGGGCCGCAAATCTAGCTTGTTAGTTATTATAACCAATACCCTAATTAAAAAAATGCCACTGCGCAGCAGCAGCGTGGGACGTGTCTATAGATTGTCCGAAATTACTGCGCAAGCGCCTGTTCCGCCTTTCTGGCGGCCGCACGCTTCGCTGTTCCATTGGGGAGCGCACTGGAGGACTCTGTCACCGCAGGCACATCCAGCGTGTCGCCAAAGCCCGTGGCGGACGCGAGCTCATCGTCGTCCAGGTGGAACAGCTCGCCAACTTTCTCGAGATTCAGGCTCATGTCGAGATACGGCGCGACGCGCGCATTGCGAGCCTCGGCTTCGGGCGTGAGGAGCCCGCAAAAGCGCACAGCCTCAACGGGCGGAATTGTCTTGCGGCGCTGCTTGAACACATACTTGGATAACCCGTACGCGTAGACCTTGCCCGGGCGCTCGAAGACGGACAAGACGAACAGCCACTTGCTTGTCCAGCCCAACACGCGACTGCGCACCGTGTATGATGTGTACGCCGGGATCTCCTGTCTGAACACGGTAGCCACCGAGCCGAGCGGCGCGTAAGTGAACTCGTGGCGGTGCATACGCACATCGGGGTCGCGAAACTTGAGCCAGAAGGGCTTGAACACATGAAGCATGAGCTTGGCCCTGGCCATGTCCATGTCAGAGAAGTATGTCGAGTTCGACTTGTGCATGTTGAAGTCCAGCTCCATGAGCGGCGTGTAAGTGTGGTAATTGTTCGGCTCGAACACGGACTTGGCCCGCTGGCTTCGCCGCAGATAAAGGTACCATCCGGCCATCGCGTAAAAGCGCAGATGGAACATTAGCGGCAGGACCTTCGCATTGACGAGCACGAGCAGCACCCCTACCGCCTTAGCCACGGACGCGAGACTCGGCATTGTGGCGGAGATGCGCTGCTGGCCAGAAAGGTGGCTGCCGGCCCGCTATATGGCACCGAGCCGGTCACGTGAATGGAGAGCCGAGGCCCGCCGTCCCAACGTTGGGGTTTCAGGCTCGCCGAGCGCTGGGCTCGGGCAGAGACTTGTCTTGCCCGCGTACTGGGAGCAATGCGAACGGGTCCAGGGTTGGTCGGCTGAGCCAAGGCCTGGAGGAGGGCCCTGCCCCGGGACATGGCCAAGCTGCAGAGGCGCGCGCAAGCGGGACTTGAATTATGCAAGTTTCTACTGCGAACGTCGAGACGCTGCAGATTAAATAAGTTATGGGAGGATGGCTTTCTAGCGACATTAGTTGTCGATAAAGCGCACGAGCGCCCACGCGGCGCCGGCGGCAAGGCCGCCTGTGGCCAGCATGGACACGCCGTTCCAGAAGCGCTGCTGGTGGGGGCAGTCCGAGCCGAGCGACAAGACAGTCTTGAAGTAGCCAAACAAAAACAGTGTGAAGCCCATGACGACGGTCGAAATGATCAAGCCCATGTGGACGGTCTCGGTGAAAAAGTACGGGATCATGGGGATGAAGCCGCCCAGAAAGTAGCCCGAGCCAATGGTCAGTGCCGAGGTGAGCTCACGGCCGGCCGGCGGCTCCTCGAGTCCACGCACCATCTTCACCATAAAGTTTGCGACGTTGCGCGAGCTCTTGTTCAGGTCGTTGACCACCATCTTGATTGTCTCGTCGCTGAGACGGAATTCCGAAAGCGCATCCGAAACCGAGTCGGCAAACGCCTCAGAGTTTTCGCGGTGTGCAAGCTTCTCTTTGGCCAGCATCGACGCGTAGTATTCGCTTTCTGACTTTGCCGCCAAGTAGCCGCCGAGGCCCATCGAGATAGCACCTGAAACAAGCTCAGCAAGGCCACCAGTGATCACAAGCTTCGAGGAGCCCAGCGACGACAGACCAGCTGTCAACGCAAAAGGCACCGTGAGGCCGTCAGACAGGCCGATGATAGCATCCGAGATGACGCGCGGGTTGTTCACACCCTCAAACGACATAAAACTCGAGTCACTCTGGCTATCGTCGGCTGTGGCGGAATAGTCACTGCGACGGCTACCGTCGGCGGACAGAAGCGGGCTGTGGTCGTTACCACCGCTCACCAGGTTCTTGATAGCAACGAGAACCATTGCAAAGTGGGTATATGTTTGTATCAACGCGAGACTGGACGTTCTTGGTGTTTGTGCCGTCGAAGCTTCAAGACCTAGCGTTATATATGCGGATGCAGAGCTCCTGCAGGTCCCGCCAGGCCCAACACAATAGGGTTGATCTCATTGGCCCGAGACGCCCACCCAAACTTTGGCCTCGAGCTTATTGGCCCAACTGCCTGCAAGGGCTGCAGCGAGCGCTGCAGCCCAAGCCCCTGACCCCCGCTGGTGGTGGCAGGTGCAAACAAACAAGTGCCGAATGCGTCAAAGACACGTGTACCGCCCCACCAAAGCGGGGAAAGAGCCCTGGCCAGTTAATTGTGGGCCGGAGATTGATCTAACGCTATTTTTGTTAAGGTTTACCGAAGGCAATGAGGCGCAGGCGCCGAACGTGGGCAGCAAGCTCAAGACTCGCGGCCTGCAGCGGAGCTCGAGCGCTGGCCGTGGCGATCCTTCGAAAAATCTCCCGATCGCACGTCATGGTCACGGCAAGCTGCCCACATGTGCGGCATGATGAGCATAAAAACAAGCTCGCGCGCCGCAGGCAGGCGATATTCACCTATATGTGCTTGGTCTTTAATGCTCAAGCTCGCCGAGTTATTTATGTATAATTTCGACAGCCCATAGCCGGCAGGTTCTTTATCGCCAGCCGAACACGTTGATTTGAGGCACCCTGCGGAGGGCTAGGGCGGCGAGCCGCTCGCGGTGGCGACCGCGCTTCACAACGATTGCAAATGCCCCAAGCTCGCCGGGGCTAGGCCCGTTTCATGCGTAATGGGTATGCGTAATGCGAATGATCTGATCCCAACCGGGCAGCTCACCCAGCGAATGTGCACGTCAGGTGACGCGCGCTTGCAGGTCCATCCACGGCGACAGGTGGGTGGGGGGTCGTGAGCTAGGAAAAATAATAGTTTATCAAAATAGCAGGAGTGTTAAAGTCGTGGAATGAGGGCTGATCCTCAAACACTTACCGTGATCGAAACGTCACGCAGCGTGTCGTGCAGCTTGTTGACCCAGAAATAGTAGCGCTCCTGGTCGTGATCCTCGATGGCCTCGGCAAGGCCAGGCAGTACCTGACCTGCGTAACCCGTGTAGCGGCCCGGCGCAAAGACGATGTGCTTGAAGAACGGGCGGTTGTCGAGGCCGTCATAGTGCAAGAACGCGCGCTCGAGCCAGAAAAGCTTGAAGTTCGCGATCTTGATCCGCGTGAGCAGCCAGAACTTGTGAAGACCCGAGTACCACGCGTAGTCCTCATGCAGCGCCGCCTGCAGCTTCGACAAGTGCACATCGAACGCCTCGGCTTTCTCAACAAACGTGTCGGCCGCCTCGAGCAAGTTCGCGGCAGCCTCTTCCTCCTGGTCCTGGTCCTCGAGCAGATGCTGGATGGTCCGGCGTAGCAGCTCGGCGTAGTCACCGACCTTGAATGGAATGAGCAGATTGTCAGTCAAGCTCGTGAGCGAGATGCCCAGGAACCGACCCACCGCTGCATGATACTCAAAGTCCGTGTCACCGTACGTCTTCTGCCAGTGCAGAGAGTCATAGTTCGAGTGGTAGTGGTAAACGGCATCGCCGCGGCCCGGTGAGAAACCGAGGTCGACCGACGGTACACCAATGTGGTCCTGGAACACTGTGTAGTCTGAACCCGACCCGAGCGGAGCAATGCGGGGCAGGTCGTCGTCGTGGCCGCCGTGGCCGCCGCGGCCCGGCTGCTGGCTAGCCCAAAGCTCATACAAGGTCTCGTTACCGGTGGCTGCAGGAGCGGGTGTGCGACGCGTTGAATTGTAGATGACCTCGTTGAGCAGCGGCGATGCGGAGGTCCCAAAGTACGTGCCCGAAAACGCCACGTCGAGGTTCAGGTACGCGAGCGTCTTCTTGTTGATGTGGTGAGCGTGGTCCTCGCCCCACTCGGTCGAGCCGACAAGACCGTACTCCTCAGCATCCCACGACGCGAGCACAATCGTGCGGTACGGTTTCCACCCGTCGGCGGCGAGCCTGCCTAGCGTGCGGGCCAGCTCGAGCAGCACAGCCGAGCCCGAGTTGGGATCGGCCGCGCCGAGAACCCACGCATCGCGGTGGTTACCGACAATCACCTCCGTGTCTGTTGCGCCCTCGAGGCGCGCAATGACGTTGTAAATAGGGCGAATAGCGTAGTCCTGCTCACTCCACACGTTGACCTCCAGCTTAGACGGCCCCACCGCGTAGGTCGGGCCGTCGAGGCCGCCACGCCACTCTTTCCACTCTGGCCCATGGCCGGAGAGCGCTTCAAGCAGCGGCAGCGCATCGGCGTAGGAGATCGGAATCGACGGAATGCCCGGGATACCCTGCGGCTCGTCATTGTGCGGGGCGCCGGGCTTGGATGCCCAGCCGGGAGTTGTGGGGTCGCCGGGGGAGTGTGCAAGGTTCTGCACGGACCCGCGCTGTACGCTCGACCGCTGCCGGGCCGGGCCCTCGGGGTACGGCTTGAAGCCGGCCTTTTCAGTCACGCCCTCATCGTCAGCCGGATCCGAGTAGATCAGAACCGCGGCGGCGCCGCGCTCCTCGGCGAACGCAACCTTGAGGCCGCGGAAGTGCCCACCATAGCGCACGAGCACAATCGCGCCCTCGAGGTCGATACCGTGCTCGGCGAGCCGCTCAAAGTCCTGGCGGCGGCCGTAGTTGGCATATACAAGACGGCCGGTCGCATTGCCCGACGCAGAGTACCCGTGGAAGGTTGGGATACGGTCGGCCGCGCCGGTCGAAGGGTCGACATCCAGCACGTCCTCCTCGAGGCTCAGGCGGAACGCAACGTCGGACCCATTGAGCAACGCGGCGCCGTGGCCGGCGGGATAGTTGAGGAGCACCTCGTACGTCTCAATTTGGGCCTCGAAGCCAAACTCCTCGAGCTTCTGGCGCGTCCACTCGGCGAGCGCCCAGTTCTGGCCAGCCAGGTGCGGGCCGGCGCCATAGTAGCGGTCAGTCCATTCGGCAATTGACGCATTGTCGATGCCGCGCACAAGCGCACGCTCGACCTCGGGCAGCGTGAATTTCGCGCTGTGCAGATGGCGCCAGTCGCGTGCGACCGACGTGCGGGCAAGAAACACGAGCTCGTAGGTGCCGAGCAGGATCAGCCCGATGAGCGTGTAGGCGAAGAGGCGGTGGCCGAAGCGCGACTTGCGCGCCGGTGTCGAGCGTAGCAGCGGCGTGACCTCGCTGTCGGACATGGCTGCGGGGCTAATTGAGTGCGCAAAGGCTGCCAAAACTGCCGCGGGGGTGGTGGTGTCAGAGTCGCGCCGCGGGGTTGGGTCGTCGCGACTTGGCGGGTGATTACCGCGCAAAGTCACGTGCGCACATGCTAGGCCTGGGGGTGCCGCATCCCACGCGGGACTGCGGGATCATGGGCCGGCCGTGCTTGGCCGGTAGCTGCCTCAGCTGCTTGGGGCTGCTGCTGCGCTGCCGCTTAGCTGCGCAGGGCGAGGGCACGCGGGGGCACGCGCGGACACGCGCGCCCTCATGTAGTCTATAGGCGTATTTGTATTATGGGAGTACGAGGGGCCCGTGCGGTTGGCATAGAGGAGAATTCTGCAGCCGCGGGACCTGTCCTCGAGGCTTAAAGGGCGGTGCCTGAATACAGGCAGCTAGGCAGGGCGCCTTCAGCTGGACTTCTGCTTGAGTGCGGCGCCGGCGGCCACGGCCGCGCTCTCCGGCTTGCGGGGCTCCACGACCGGCAGAAAGCCGAACTTCCACGTGTACTTGTACTGGTCGTTGATGCCAACGAGAAACGTCCGCTGGTACTGCAGGTAGACGAGGTAGTTGTAGACCCCTAGCCCTGTGAGCAGGTGCCACCACCCGTGGCCCTCGAGGAAGAACCCCCAGGGCATGCCCATGTCGCGGCGCAGGCGGCGCCAAAAGCCGCAGAGATGGATGTCGAGATTCCACAGGACGTACCCCGAGCCGAACTCGAGCAGACCGAGCAGCAGCGTCTTGTGCAGGTCGCGGCGGGCCTGCTCGTCGCGAACCAAGCTGCGGGTCTGCATGACGCTCTTGATGATGACGGTGGCATTGAGCAGGCCGTAAGCGGTCTGGTGGATCGTCGGGTTCTGCAGCCACAGGTAGACGGCGGTCAGCAGCAACGCGGCCAGCGCGATGGACGCGCCAATGGCGGCGCTCTGCGACTGCGACTTGCCGTACTGGAAGACGGACCAGCACGGGATGCACGTGGCGTAGATCATGGGCAGCTCATCGAGCAGCTGGTACTCGTAGCGCAGCGTCATGTGGAAAAGCCAGGAGCCCGTGCCGACGAGCGCAAAGCCAATTGAGCTGAGCAGGAAGCGCAGCTCGAAGTTGTACCGCACTATGTTGACGAGCGAGTACAGGGCAAGCAGCACAAAGGCTGCGTTGGTCGTGGTGTTGATCGCCTCGGCAATGTACGGCGAGACCACATAGTTCTCTTCGCACCAGTCAATTGTCGACGTGGGCACGCCCCAGTAGCCATTGGCGTTCTCGGGTGCGTACGGCGTGCCGAGAGGCCAGGTCATGGAGGGAGCAGCAGCACTTTGCGGGTGGGCCCGCCGCCGCGGGGTGACCGCAGCTATATCGGGGGCCACACAGCTTAGTCAGACCGGCCTTCCGCCTGCCGGGTTGCCCGCTGCACCTGGCCGATCTAGCAGGCCGAGCCGAGCGGGCGGGCGCCGCGAGCGGGGAGAGCGGGAATAGCTGCACTCGGGAGGGGGCAGGCCCGCGGGAGGCCCACGAAGGTTCGCTGGGACTCGGGTCGGTGGGGCCACTGCTGCGTTCTCGGAAAAATTCGGAACCTAATGCCTGCCGATTATTAGCAGGCGGGCAGCGCGGCCCAAGCTTGGCCTGCCCAAGCTTGGCCTGCCCAAGCTTGGCCTGCGCCCAGCCCCAGCAGGCCAGCCTGGCGGCGGCACAACACCCAGCCCAGGCAAGGCGCCGGCAGGCACTGTACCTCCGCCGCCGCTAACTACCCAGCCCGGCTTGCCCCAGCCTCTCGGGGCAGCTGCCGGTCCCAAGCCTCCAGCGTGGCGTCCGCGCCACACAGCTGGGACAAAGGCGCGGCGCCCGCGCCGCGGGCCCGGTTGGCAGCACCATGGGCCTGTTCTCGGCGCCGCTCAAAATCGAGATCCACGTCGAGCCGCCGGCGGTCGGCCGCGCGTATGCGCCCGGCGAGGCGGTTGAGGGCGTGGTGACGCTGACGTCCGCCAAATCGTTTGCGCTCAAGGCGGTCCGCATCGAGCTCGAGGGCGCGTGCACGACGCGCGTGTACCACAGCGGCGACACCGGCGCCGGCGACGCCGGCGGCGGCGGGAGCGGCGGCGGGAGCGGCCGCGGCCGCAGCGACGCCGACGACGACTTTGTCCGCTCGCAGCTCGGCGGCGACCGCTCGGCCACCGAGACCGTCCCGCTCGTCAAGGAGAGCCAGGAGCTCTTCCCGCCGGCCGAGCACCGCGCGCGCCTCGCGAGCACCGGCGGCAAAAGCAGCAAAGCCGTGACGCTGCAGCGCGGCCAGCACGACTTCAAGTTCCGCTTCACGTGGCCGCACGAGATCGCGCCGCAGCCCGGCTCGGTGTGGTCCGGCCAGCCGCTGCCGCCGTCGCTGCAGCTCGGCTCGGACCTGTCGGCGTCGGTGCGCGTCGAGTACGGCCTGCGCGTGACCGCGAGCGTGCCGGGCCTGCTTGCGTCGTCCTCCTCCGAGACCAAGGTTGTGCCGCTGCTGTTTCTGAACGAAGGGCCGCCGGGCGGCGCCGTCTATTTAAGGGCATAAAGGGCATAATCTATTTTTTCGAGCGCTTGTACAGCG
>JANIVI010000192.1:0-12445 GCA_030555755.1 Wickerhamiella kazuoi | reverse complement strand
CCTAAAACGGAGTTTTTCACACCGCCGCTGCTGCGGGCCGCAGGCTGCAGCCACCACCCAGCCGGCGCGGTCCAAGGCATTCGACGACCTGACGGCGGCCCTCGACACGCTCGGCGCCCTGTCGGGCCGGCTCGACCCGTTGGTCGCCGAGCAGATGCGCAACTTCACGGACGCAGCCGCCGCGGCGATCGATGTGGTCTCGCTGTCGGCGTCGACGCAGCGCCCGGACCCTGCGGGGCCCGACTATGTCCAGCTGCTCGCGCCCATCTCGAGTAAGGTAACGGCCGTGCTCGAGGCGCGCGAGGCCAACCGCAACTCGCGCTTCGCCAACCACCTCGCGACGCTTGCTGAGGGCGCGCCCGTTTTTGGGTGGGTCTCGCAGGACCGCCCGGCGTCGTACGTCCAGGACTTTAAGGACTCGGCGCAGTTCTACGCCAACCGCGTCCTCAAGGAATTCCGCGAGGAGCCGGTGCACACCGAGTGGGTCAAGACGCTTCTCGGCTACTTTATGGCACTCAAAGCCGCGGTCACTGTCGAGTACCCGCAGGGCCTTGTATGGAACGCGCAGGGCGCGCCGCTAGCTGAGAGCCTCGCGCAGTTCCAGGCGCACGCTGGCAGTGGTGCGAGCGGTGCGAGCGCGCGTACGGCTCCTGCTACGCCTGCTGCGCCTGCTGCGCCCTCTGGCAGTAACACCGCAAGCGCGGCCGCGGCTGCGCGCGGTGCGAGCTCTGTTGGCCCTTCGCCAAAGTCTTCGGTCGCCGGCGGTGCGCCGCCGCCTCCGCCGCCGCCGCCGCCCTCGATCGAGCAGCTGACTAGCGGTTTGGCGCAAAACGCGGCCGCTCCCAGCGCCGCTGGCGCCGGCGCCGCCACGAGCAGCAGCGGTACCATGTCGGCCGTGTTCCAGGAGCTCAAGCAGGGCACCGAGATTACGTCGGGGCTCAAGCATGTTGATCGCAAAGCGCTCAAGGCCGAAAAAGCCGCGGGCAGTGCGCCAGGCGCGCCGCCGCGGCCACCCAAGCCGGCTAACTTGCGCAAGGCTTCCGCCACTGCTGCAGCCGGCGCTGGAGCGCCCGCCGCCGCACCGACCAAGCCTCCCAAGACGGAGCTTGTCGACAACCGCTGGATTGTTGAGAACTATGTTGAGAATCACGAGATCAAGCTTGAGGTCGACATGACGCAGTCGGTGCACATTGACAATTGCCAGCATTGCACGGTGCGCATTGAGGGCAAGGCGACCGCCGTTACCATCAATCGCTGCAAGCGCACGGGTGTGCTTGTTGACACGCTGGTCTCGGGAGTCGACATCATCAAGAGCCAGGACTTTGGTCTCCAGATCACCGGCCGTGTACACAGCATCACTATCGACCAGAGCCACGGCGGCCAGATCTACCTCAGTGAGGAGGCGCTCGATGCCGACATCTACTCGTCGCAGATCTCTGCCGTCAACGTGAACCTGCCCACGAGCGAGCCTGGCGATTACAAGGAGGTGCCGCTTCCCGAGCAGATCCTGAGCAAGATTCACAACGGCTCGTCTGTCGTGTCCACGGCGGTGTCGGCCTCGGACAAATAGGTGTGCACGGCGCGCGCAAGTAGAATACATGTTATACGCAAAGAAAGAAGTACGCATTGCTGTCTGAAGGAACTATCGGCGAGCGCAGGTCAAAGGCCAAGGGTCCACTAAGGTTTCATTAAATACATAACATCTAGGGCGCCACTAGCAGCAGCCCGAGTTCTCCTGCTCGTAGCGACTAAAGTCAACACCATCGGGGTACTCCTGGTCGAAATCGTCAGCCGAGCTCTGCTGCAGCGCGTTGCGGCCGACCACCTCGAATGCCTGGGCCACGCCCGTCGCCTCCTTTGCCGACGTCTCAAAATACGGCAGGTTGCCATTTTGCGCGCACCACTGCTGCGCCTTCTGGCGTGATACCTGCCGGCGCGACTCGTCGACGTCGATCTTGTTGCCAATGACCACAAACGGGAAGTTCTCGGGATCCTGGAGGTTGGACTGCACAAGGAACTCGTCCCGCCACGTGCTCAGGTTCTCGAACGACTTGGCGTTGTTCACGTCAAAAACCAGCCCGCAGCAGTCTGCACCGCGGTAGAATGCAACGCCCAGCGACTGGAAGCGCTCCTGACCGGCGGTGTCCCAGATCTGCATGACCGTGCGGCGCTCGTCGAGCACGACTTCCTTTGTGAGAAAGTCCGCGCCGATCGTCGCCTTGTACTGCGTCGAGAACTTGTTGTTCACATACTGCTGCATCAGCGACGTCTTACCGACGCCGCTGTCGCCCAAGATGATGATCTTGAGCATCGACTTCTTGGCCATGGTTGCGGCTGTTATGGGGTGGGAGAGTGCACGTCGGGCCGCTTTAGTCAAAGGGGCTGGCGGCGCGCGGACCGTCCGGGTGGGGGGCGTGCCTGGGGGCGTGGGCTGGGGCAGGTCGACGCTGGGGCACTCACCGTTGGGACCGCGGGGCAGCGCGCGCGCCTAGCTGTAGCTGCTGCCCTTGGTCTACATTTACCTACGGGTCGCCCTAACCGCTAACACATCGTCGAGCTTCCATCTGCAGCGTATGGACGCGGGGGCCAGCGCCCCGGCACTTCCGCCCGAAGCTGAATTGGCGGCCGGTCCCGATGCGGGAGCAATGGCACCGGCGCGTATATTCTTTGCCGTCGACATGGATGCCTTCTACTGCGGCGTGGAGGAGCGCCTCGACCCCACACTCGTAGACGAGCCGTTTGTGGTGGTTCAGAAGAACGTGGTGGCGTCACCGAGCTACGCCGCACGCGCTCTGGGGATCAAGAAACTCGAATCAGTTGTTGGCGTCAAACGCCGCTTCCCAAATATGCGCATGGTCAACGGCGAGTCTCTAGCCAAGTACCGGCGGGCTGGGCAGGAACTCTTCGACTGGGCCACAGGCCTGCTCGGTGGGGAGCCCATTGAGCGGCTTGGTTTCGAAGAGCTCAAGTTCGAGGTGACCGGTGCGGTTGCGCGAGCCGTCGCCGACATGCGTGCGCGCGGGTTGTTTTCCGACAACGTCGACGCTGCCCTCCCCGACGAGGCCGGCGAAGGCGTGACGCTACCCTTCTTCACTACGGCGCTTGAAGCGCCCGACTTCTTCTTTGAAATGCACGCTCGCACGTGGCCGGCCGACCGTGCTGCGTTTGCCGACTGCCCCGGTCTCATTTCGCCCGAAATGTATGTAGCCGGTCATCTGGCGGCCGGCCTGGTAGAGCGCATGCTCATTGAGCGTGGCTACAAATGCTCGATTGGCGTAGCGACGACCCCAAACATTGCCAAAATGGCGTGCGCTACCAACAAGCCCGCGGGTGTGGCCGTCGTTGTCGCCGGACACGAACGCGACTTTGTTGCCGCGCGGCCCGTCAAGGCAGTTCCCGGAGTTGGAAGTCGCCTGCGAGAGACGCTTGAGCACCGCTTTGGAGTAACAAGCGAAACGACGGTCGCCGAGATGCACGAGCGCGTGTCGCGCGTCGAGTTCGAGGC
Source organism: Wickerhamiella kazuoi (assembly GCA_030555755.1). NCBI lineage: Eukaryota > Fungi > Ascomycota > Dipodascomycetes > Dipodascales > Trichomonascaceae > Wickerhamiella > Wickerhamiella kazuoi. The sequence goes on along the minus strand of JANIVI010000192.1, from coordinate 8,940 downwards.
GGCGGCCGGCGGTGCCGGTGCCGCGGCGCTGTGGGCCCTGACCGAGGGCCGTGAGACAGCCGGCGTGCGCCCGTGGACGGCGCCGACTCAGGTCTCGGTCGAGGACACGTTCCAGCCATTTCTGGCGGTGCCCCAGGTCCCTACGCACCTTTCTCGGCTTATCGCATCGCTTCTCGAGCAATTCCGCGCCGACCTGCTCCGGGACGGCACGTGGCTTGCTCAGCCGAGCCACTTCCGACTCGCGGTAGCCACGGGATTCACGCCGCGGCGCGCACGCTCGCAGCGTATTTTACTGCCCAACGCGAGCGATTCGGCAACATACCTAAGTGCGCTCGAGCGCACCCTCAATCGCATCGCGCGGGTGCAGCTGCAGGCGCTCCGACCCAAAGAAGTGCGTCTCATAAACGTTGCGCTCGTCATGGGCAAGTAGGGGTTTTTGGGCATCAGCAAAAGCCGGCTCTCGCGCGAGACTATTTATTATAGATTATAACTCACATGCATTGATATCATCAGATTTTGCCGGCCTGAGCCCCAATGGCTCGGCGTTGCCCGGGGGCCGCCCCCTCGTCGCATTCGCCTGCTCGCGTCATGTGCCAAAGCGACGGCCTAGCTGCCGCCGGCACGGTCCCAACCCACTTGCGCTCCCACCGGTTGCCACTTTCCCACCCCACCATGGCCGTACTGTTCCGCGGTCACTCGCAGGCGCACCTGCTGCTCTACTCGCTGGTGTTCGGCTCGACGGCGTACCAGTCGTTCTTTGTCGGCATTGCTTCGTTCCGCGCGCTCGAGCGCGAATCGTTCAGCAAGCTGCAGTCGGCAATCTTCCCCGTGTACTTCCCGGCGCAGTTTGTCGGCTCTGTGCTGCTGCTCGCGGCGCCGCCGGTTGCGCTCGGAAGCCTTGCCCGCTACGGCCTGATTGTGTCGCTCGTCTCGGCGGCGCTCAATGCCTTTTGGCTCGGCCCTGTCAACACGCGCCTGCTCAAGGCGCGCGATTCGCAGGCGCGCAGCGAGGGCGTGCCGATCCGCAGCCCCCAGGGCAGCGACAAGCTCAAGCAGCTGAACCGTGAGTTTGGCCGCGCGCACGGCATCAGCGTGCTCTCGAACCTTGCGACATTTGGCGGCCTGCTCGCCTACGGCGTCGCTCTCGGGGCACTGATTGTTTAAAGCGCCCCATGCCCAGCGTAGCAACGTAGTGAAGAATTGATGATATTTTCCGCGTGCGCCGGCTGCGCGGTGTAGCATGCCGCGCGTCCGTCGAGTTTCTGCTCGTCTCTCCCCTTCACCTTCACCATCCCCTCCCAGCCCAGTCCCTGCGCGCGCTGCGTCGCTTATGCGCGAGCGCGCATATCAGCGTGTTTACCCTTATGCGCACGCCGGTCGTGTCGCGGCTCGCGCCGATTGCTGAGCTGTCACCGCCGTCGCCGCGCGGTCGGGCCTCGCCCGCGCGGCTCTTTGCCGCGGCCGGCGCGGCGGCGCGCCGCCGCCTCTCGCTTGGTGTCAACGTGCCCGTCAACGCCCGGCCTGCGCGCGACGCCGGCGCAGATCTGACGAGCGCGGGGTTCACCAGCGCGGCTCCGCCCGCGAGTTTCCCCGCGACGCCGAGCCGGCCTGGGCAGGCGCTTCGTCTGCACGATACCTCGACCCCACTGGCAACTCGCCCGGGCTCGCTAACCTGCAACACGGCGCCGGTGCCATCAGTTGCAGTCGCCTCCCCCGCATCGTCGGAGGGCACGCCGGTGTTTGTCACTGCGCTCAGCCGCCCGGATCCTACGGTCACCGCGCTGGCCGGGGCGCTGGGGCGGCGGCTGTCGTTGCCCCACGCGGGGCCGCTCGGCAACCTGACCCTCGCAGTCGCGCCCGCGCCGGCAGAGCCGCTGGGCCCGGTCCTGCCCACAGAGGCCGATTCGCCGCGCGCAGCTCGCTGGAAGCGCCGCGCGTCGCTTGCCGCCACGCCAAGCGCGCGCCTCGATCAATGGACGCTGCCCGCCCGACCTACGCCTGTCGCGCCTGCGGCGGGCCTCGGCGCCCGGGCTAGTCGTCGCCACTCGCTCGGACCGACTAACTCTAGTTTCGCTCCTGCGCCAGAACCGGCCCCTGCGGCGTCGCGCCGGCAGAGTGCCCGGGTGCCCGTGCCGTTACCGCCGGCGCCGCCCGTGGCCAAAGCGCGGACTGCCAGCGGACGGCGCCAGTCCGCGCGGCTGCCTTCGCGGCAGCCCGGCCGCCCGTCTGCTACAGCGCAGGTACCCTCTCGCCCCGCGCGCGTCCGGCCGCCGCCGGCCGATGACGGCCTGCCAAGTTACATGCGCCCTACCATCGCGTCCTCGCGGTGGGCGGCGCGATAGCGCTACTGCCAAGATATGCATACGTAAAAAGTACACCATGCGACGGCGTCCGCCCATTGAACCACGTAGAACTTTCGCCGCTATATGACGCTATGAAGTGACTAGCTCGCAATTGCATGTGTAATCTTTTTAGTGGAACGCGCCGGCCGCTCAGCGGCCCGGCGGCACCGCGCGTGGGCTAGCCTGCGGAGACGGCGAGCCCGCGCGCCGCTCCGGCTCGTAGTCCGAGTCTTCCGAGTCCGTGTCAAACTCACGGCCCTCGGCCCGCAGCGCCTCGCGCTTGCGCTCCTCAATCGCGTCCTCCTCGTCGTCGTCGTTGTCATTGTCGTCGTCCTCAGGGTACCCGCCCAGCTTATGCACGATCTTATCGACGATCTCGTTCCATGCCATCATGCCGCCCAGCGCAAGCCCGCCGTGTGAGCCTGCAACTTTCTCGGTCGGCTTGAGCAGCTCAATCCACTTCATCTCCTCCTTGATCAGCCGCGCGTGCCACTTTGTCGACGGGTTGCTGTACGCGTACGACACCATCGCCGGCGCGGCCAGAATAGGGTACTGTGAGTTCCACGCGCGGACAACTGAAGTCAGCAAGTTGTCGCATAGGCCCATGGCAATTTTCCCCAGAGTGTTCGCGCTCAGTGGCGCAATCACCAAAATGTCTGCCCATCGCCGCAGTTCAATGTGCACGACCGGGTCGGCGCGGCTCCGCCACGTGTCCCACTCATCCTTGTCCCGCCACACGTGCACGTCGGACGGAATCTCATTCTTCCCGACCATGTTCTCGGCAGCCTTTGTCAAAATAAGCTGAATGGCAACGCGGTTGCCGTAGATGTCCTTAAGCTTGACAATCATGTGTCGCAGCGCCGACACGTGCAGCGAACCGGTTGCACCGATCAAAATGTGCAGCTTACCGTCGCCCTGCGGAATGCGCGGGTCGCTCGCCTCCGCCACAGAGCCGGCGGCAGCACGGGCATCTGCGGCCGGCACGCCGCCGGCAGAGCTGCGCGCGAACGCCTCGGCGTCGCTGCCTTCCGACAGAGTCGACGAGCTCACGCGCGAGCCGGGCGCGGCAGGCTGCGGTGGGTGCGCGCCGCCATATACTGCGGAAGGCACGTTCAGTGAGCCGGTGCGGCTGCGCGTGAGCGCGGCGGGGCTTGCGGCGCCCGAAGGCGCGGCCGAGGGCGCAGCTGAGCCGGCAGCCGACGGCGGCGCCGATGGTGCGCGCTCGGCGGCGACCGCGCCTGCTCCAGCGGCCGGCTGCAGCGCTGCCGCGAGGCCGGTCAGGCTCGCGACCGAGCCGTGGGGCCCGGCACCGCCGGGCGCACCGGCCGTGCCGGAGTCCTCCTCCTCCATACGCATGTGGTGGGTGTGGGGTGCACGCGCGCCGTCGGCAAAGTGCGCGTGAGCGTTGCGCGAGGACGCGACCGCGTCGCTGGCGGCGCGACTGTCGGAAACAAGGATCGAGTGCTTGCGCGCGTCGGGCGCGGCGAGTGACGCGGTCTCAATGCTTACACCGCTGAGATTCGGCTCACGCCGCTCGCCCAGCCGAAGATTGACGTTACGGCGCTCGTCAAGGCCGTCGCGGACATCAACGCGGCTCGCGTGGCGGCTCTCGGCGCGGCTCTCAACGCGGCTGTCCTGGCGGCTCTCTGGGCGCGTCCAAAGGGCGGGGGCGCCAGGCGAAGGCACACGCTCACCCGCGGGGTCAAACGTGCTTGCACGCGCGCCCGCGCGCGGGCTGGCGTCGGTGGCGCCAAAGGGGTCCGCCATAGGGTGAGGTGGGGTCCCGGTGGGGGCGCTCAAGCGCGGCCCGGCGGGGGGTGGTGATGGGTGTGGTGTCGTAGACACGGGCAGGCGTCAGCAAGCTGCACGCACTAGCCAAAGGTGTTCGCTGCCGGGCAAACGACGGCCGGACAGGTGCGCGAGGTCAAGCGGGTCGAAGCGGGGGGATGAGCCGGCGCCGCTGGGCTGCTCTAGTAATAGCCCAGGCCCGGGTGTTTGGGTGCAGCAGGGCTTGCCGTTGACGTCATCGCCTGGGGTACCTCACAGGCAGGGCGCGCGGGTGGGAAGATGGGGAGGCAGGCTGGCTGTGCGGGTCAGGGTGTGGGCGACCACACCACCCCCAAGGCGGGCCGCGCGGCCGCGTGATCCGCCCGGTGGCAGCCCATCCAGTGCGCAATTGCCAAGATAAAGCGCGTCGTCGGGTATGGCGTATTAGTCTATAGTTTAGCGTCTGGTAGGTGAAACCAGTTGTGTGCGTCGAGCATTGCGCGGGTGGCGCCGCTGAAAGCTGGAGGAAGGCTGGGCGCTGGGCCCTGCCGGCGGCGGCGGCGTGGCGGTCTACTGGCCCGCCGGCTTGGTCGGGACGGCGGCTGACGGCGCCGCTGCAGTCGCCTCTGGCGCACGCGGTGCCGTTGCTGCGGCCGCGGCCGAGCCCTCTGTGTACTTTTGCTCGGCCACCTCGGCGGCCCGCAGCTTCTTCTCGTTCGCGGCCTTGACGCCCTTCTTGCGCTGCCGCTCCTCGTAGACGCTGCGCTCCCCGAGCACCCGCGCGACGATCGACTCGGCCGACACGTCGCCGTACTTGCCGGCGGCGACCGTGCGCAGCAGGCCCTTTTCGCGCGCCCACGTGAACGGGTCGACGGCATCGTGTCCGTGGCCGGCGTCGGTGATGATCGGCGCCGGGCCGCGGTAGACGGCGGCCACGCGGATGCCTGCGGCATCGAGCCCCGCCAAAAACACCGGGCTGATCGCGAACGGCGCGCCGAGGACCAGCGCGTCGACGTAGCGCGTCTGCAACAGCGACAGCGCCCGCTCGTAGATGTTCATGATCGGGAAGTTGGCGCCGCGTGCCTGGCGCGCGGTCGCGTCGTCGAGCAGGCCGACAACGACGACGCCGCCGGCCGCGTCGGCTTCGCGCTTGACCTCGCGCAGAAACTCAAAGTGGCCCGAGTGCAGCAGGTCGAAGCTGCCCGGCACGTAGAACGCCGAAGACGCGAGGTCGGCGCGCACGGCCGGGGCGGGCGCAACGAGCTCGCGCAGGTCCGTCTGGTCCTGCACGGCCCACACGCCCGCGTGCGGGCGCTTGGCCGACGCGTCCGTCGCGTAGGCGCGGAAGCGCGCGACGGCGTCGGCCTCGAGCAGCGGGTGCTCGGCGTTGGCCGCCGTCACCGGCGGCAGGTGGTGCGCGGCGGACGCGCTGAGCATGCGCTGGATGAGGTCCGTCGTCGAGATGTTCGGGGTCCGCTTGACCACGACAAAGCGCCCGAGGTCCTTGACCTGCTGGTACGAGTCGTTGCCGTTGGCGTCGGTGGTGATGTCGTCGCCGTGCACGACGTACTGGCACTGGTACTCGTCCATGACGGCCGGGTCGGTCACGTAGGGCGCGTCGGGGACGATGCGCGTGGACCACTTGTTCGCCTCGACCGCGAGCTCGCGCTCGGCCTCGGTCATGACCACGGGGCCCTTGTTGCGCTCGATCTCGGCGTCCGAGTGCACGCCGACGTACAATTCTTCGCCGTGCTGCCGCGCCTGCATCAGCGCGCCGGCGTGCCCGTGGTGGAAGAAATCCCAGCACCCGTCGACCCAGATGCGGCTGTCCAGGTTGGCCATTGTGCGGTTGCAGTGGAGGTGGTGGTGCTGGGTTCTGAAGGTGAGGCTTGGGCCCACCGGCTGGGCCGGCCTTGTGTCTGAGCAGGCAGGGCGCGCGCGCGTGCGTGGCCGCGCGCGGGCGTGTGCTGGGAGCGCGTGGGCGTGCGCAGCCGAGCGACTGGGTCAGCAGCAGGTCAGCAGCAGGTCCGCTCAAGCCGCCTGCTGCTCTCTGCCGCTGGGGAGCGTTCTCCCAAGTTTGGTCAGCTCCCAACTACGCGCGCTCCCTCTCGTCAGCTTCCCGCGCTCCAGCACTGGTGGGAATGTCGAGACGCAAGAAGACCGAGATCGCGTCGTCCGAGGACGAATACACCGGCCCTGCGTCGTCGGAGCCCGGCTCGCCTGAGGCGGCTGATGTGGCCGACATGTCCGTTGACGCCGACATGGCCGACGCCGAGGCCGACGCGGCCGACGACCCGCCCGCCGACGCCGCGCCGGCCCCCGCGCCCGAAGTGCCGGCCAAGCGCGGCCGCGGGCGCCCGCCGGGCTCCGGCAAAAAGAAGCTCGCGCCCGGGACCGCTGCGGCGCAGAATGCCCCGCTCGATGAGGACGGGCGCCCCTACGAGGTCCGCGGCGACGAGCTCGTGCTCACGCCCGACGACGAGGGCGAGAAGAAGGTCAACGCGGACGGCGAGCTGCAGGGCGGCCGCGAGTTCCGCGTGCGCACCTTCAGCATCTCGGGCCGCGGCGCGCGGCTCTACATGCTGAGCACGGAGCCCGCGCGCTGCATGGGCTTCCGCGACTCGTACCTGCTGTTCCAAAAGCACCGGTTCCTGTGGAAGGTGGTGCTGACCGACGAGGAGAAGTTCGAGCTCATCGAGCGCAGCATCATTCCGCACTCGTACAAAGGCCGCGTCATCGGCGTGGTGACCGCGCGGTCGGTGTTCCGCGAGTTTGGCGCCCGCATCGTTGTCGGCGGGCACCGCGTGACCGACGACTACTACGAGACGCGCGCGCGCGAGCAGGGCTTCACGGGAAGCGAGCTGGCCGATCCCGACGACCCGCTGCCGCCGCCGGGCCGGCCCTACGACAAGGACCAGTACGTTGCGTGGCACGGCGCGTCCCAGGTGTACCACCAGCCGCCGCACCTTGCCGGGCACCACCACGGGCACCCCGTGCCGGCCGCGGGCGCAGGCTCGGCGCCGCCGCACCGCAAGGACGTGCTCGGCCCCCCGCCCGAGGCGCCGGGCGTGTCGTGGCTTGCCGACAGCGCCGCCGCCGTGGCGCGGTTCAACTCGGCGCTGCGCAAGGACCGCGCGCGCTTGCTCGACGCGCGCGGCGTGTACGAGCCGCACACAGGCGTGCCGTTCTACGCGAAAAACACGCAGCCGGCCCGCGCTGCGTGGCGCCGTGCGGGCGCCGTGCGCGACGACAAGGTTATTGTGAGCACGCTGCTGCGCGCAGCGCCGCGCGCGACGCGCACGGGCCTCGCAAGCATCGACCCGGAGGTCTACGCGGGCGCGGACCCGGAGCTGTGCCGCGCGATCGAGCAGCAGATTGCCGCCGAGCGCAGCTAGCCCCAGCGCAGCTCGCCCAGCTAGGCCCCCATAGCATGTATCTATTTAGTTTAGCGCGTCGCGCAGAGCACGTTCGAGAAATTAGCTTGTGTTATACGGTGCCGTCGCCAGCGACAGCGATCCCCCGGGGGCTCAAGGACGGCTCAGTCCAAGGTGGTGCGCGAGATGTCGACGGTGGTTTCCCAGCGCACGCCCGGCTCGTCGCCGACGATGCGCCGCACCGCGGCGGCGGCCGCGTCGCGCACGCGCCGCTCGTCCGCGTCCGAGCCCGTCATGTGGATTTTCATCGACGCGAGCCACAGGTCGTGGTGCACGCGCCACAGGCTCACGTCGCTGACGGCGGCCACCGACGCCTCGGCGGCAATTGCGTCGGCCACCTCAGCGCTGCGGTCGGGGCCGTCATGCGACATGACCAGCATGCCGCCAAACTGCTTGGCCGCCTGCCAGCCAAAGTAGAGCATGGCCGCGGCCATCGCCGGCGTCAGCAGCTCGTCGACGGCGCCGCGCAGCGGGCCGAGCGCGGGCAGCGCGAGGACCAGCGCACAGAACAGGGCGGTCACGCACGAGATGCGGTTCGTCGTCCACGCGTTGGCGAGTCCCGCAGGGACGAGGGAGACGATCGTCAGCACCAGCGCCAGGGCCACGCGCACGAGCGCGCGGCGCGTGCGCGCGGCGGCGGCCGCGGCCGCGTGGTCGAGGCTGCCGTCGTCTGCGTGGACATCTTCGTGGCCCCCATGCCCGTGCCCATGCCCGTGCGTGCCGGTTCCGCCGTAGAACGCCTGCGCCGCGTCCTGGACGGTGTGCGAGACGGTGTCGAAGCCAATGAACATGAGCGTGACGGCGAGCGCAAACCCGGCGAGCACCTCGGTCCGCTGCAGCGCGAACGGGAGCCGCAGGCTGCTGCGCCGCCACACATCAAAGTTGGCCAGCACGTCGACGCACGCCAGCGTGAGGGCGACGACGGTGTCGTACGCGACCCAGTGCGCGAGCGCGGCGACCGCGTGCAGCGCGCGAGTGTCGGCGGCAAACAGCAGCAGCGTTGCGAGCACGCGCAGGCCACAGAACCCGAGCTGCGCCGCCTGCTCGCGCGTGACGCTTTGCCACGCCTCGCGCAGCGTCGGCACCGCCAGCGACACGGGGATGGCGAGCGGCGCGCGCGCGGCCGGCTCCTGGAAAAAGTTCATCGAGACCGACGAGTGCTTGTAGCGGTGGCCGCGGCGCTGCGACGGGCGCGCCGGCGACGCGCTCACGAACGTCGGCTCGAAGTTGAACGGCGAGCGGCCGGGCGACGCCGGGCGCAGGACGGGCGAGCGCGTCGGCGAGCCGGGCGCCACGTTGATCTGCGGGATCGGCGAGCGCGGCCGCGAGAACGGCGCCGAGGGTGGGCCGAGCGAGGGGAAGCTGTCCCCGAGCGAGGGCGGCGGCGGCAGCCCGCC
>JANIVI010000191.1:0-12446 GCA_030555755.1 Wickerhamiella kazuoi | reverse complement strand
AGGACGCCCCGCCGCATGCATTGCCACCGCGGCACCTGTGGCGGTGACGAGTCCTTTGGTGAGCAGCGAAGGATTTGGTGGATTACTAGCTAATAGCAATCTATTTCAAAGAATTCAAACTTGGGGGAATGCCTTGTTGAATGGCTGCAGGGCGGCGCGCCGCCCGCGGCGGCCCCCGACGCGTTCCGCTCCCCGCCCCCGCACGGGCACACGCCCCCCGGGCACCCGCCGGCGCACGCCGCGAATAATTGGATCCGGCCGCACTGACCCCGCCAGGTCGGGCCACTAACATTGGGTATAGCATCTATAAATTAAGTGAAAACGCACCGCGCGCGCCGAGCGGAGCCCCCGCCGGCTACGCAAAGAGGCGCGCGACCGCCTCGAGCGCGCGGCGGCGCTGCTCCTCGAGGTGCGCGGCCATCCGCTCGGTGATCTGCAGGCAGTGCGCCTCGGCGCCCTTGGCCAGCAGCTGCAGCCACGCGTCCGCGGGCAGGCCCTCGCTGGCGCGCAGCTGCGCAAGCTCCTCGTCGGGCAGCTCCAGCGAGAACTCGGCCAGCAGCTCTGCTCGCGACGCGAGGCTCAGGACAACGGGCTCGCGCGCCTTGACCGGGCGCGGCGGCAGCGGGGGAGCGCCCACGGCCGTGGTGGGCAGCGTTGGCGTCACAGCCTCCGACTCGGACGCCGCCGACGCATCTGACACGTCGGTCAGCTCGACAACTGAAACGTTCGTGAGTTCCACCGCGGAAACGCTGGGCAGGTCTGTGGGGCCCGTGGCGGCGGATGCGATCGGCGATAGCGCCGGGAGCGCGCCAAGCGCCTGAACGGGGGCTACAGCACCGCGCGCGAGCGACGCGCGCTGCGACACTGCTGGCGTCGAGGTGCTGCCGCGGGTCGCATCGTGAGCATTGCCGCCGGGCACGCTGCCGAGCGCATGGCCACTTCCGAGCTGCGCTGCAGCCGCCAGCACGCTCGAGTCGAGCGCGTCCAAGGCCGTATAATACATGGTCCCAGAAGTGCCCGCGCTGCTGGCGTTCGTGCTTACCGCGCTCACGTCGGAACTACGCGGGCCACCGTAGACGCCCGAGCGCGTAGGTGAGGGCAGAATTGAGGCCGCCGCAGCGGGCACAGAAGTGGGCGGTGCACCGCTAGTATCGGAAGCTGATGCAGCGCTCGTGTTCACGGTATCGGCGGAGCTCGTGTTGGCAACGCCCGCATTGCCCATGCTCGCTTTGCCGGTCACGACAACCGAATTGCTCAGATTGCCAGCCATTGCCGCCTGGGCCGGCTCTGAAAGTGCGATGCCGAGCCCAACGAGGGCGTTCGACGCAACGGAAGGACGTGTGAGCTCATCGCGTGGCGCGCGGCGGAGGGGCGACGAGAGAATGTCGCGCACCAGCGGACCGAATCCGCGGAGGCCTGAGAAAAGGGTGCGAGGCTGCGGCCCCTCAGATGCAGGGCGTTCAGCCGATGCGTCCGATGCAGAGGGGGTCTCGGGATCGGGCACTGGCGTGCTCACCTCTGCCTCTGTAATGCTGGCGTCGTCGAGAGAGCGCCGAGAGCTAGAGTGGGAAGTGCTGGCGGCGGCGGGCGGCGCCGGCGGCGGGACCGGCACGCCTGCGTGGTTGATCCGGTGGTGCCGCGTCAGCTGGTCGCGGCGCGTGAACATGCGCCCGCACACGCCACAGCGGTGCTGCTTGGGCCCGTGCGTCTTCATGTGCTTGGCCAAATTGCTCGACTCGGAGAAGCGTTTGCCGCACCCGGGGAACCGGCACACCATCGGCTTCTCGCCCGTGTGCGTGCGGCGGTGCACCGTCAGCGACGACGCCGCCGAAAAGGCTTTGCCGCAGATCTCGCACTCGTGCGGCTTGTGGCCCAGGTGGATCCGCCGGTGCAGCCGCAAAGGCGCCTCGTCGTTGAACAGGTGGCCGCAGATGTTGCACTTGAATGACCAGTTGCGCGCGTGCATCTGCAGATGGCGAACGACTTTCTGGCGCTGCGGGAACGGCTTTTGCTCGCGCGGGCAATCCGCCCACCGGCACACAAAGTCCTGGCGCGTCCGCGGCCGGCCAATGTGGTCGGCCTCGAGGTGCGCGTTGAGCTCGTGCGAGGACTCAAATACGCGGTCGCACACCGTGTTGTCGTCGCCCAGCCACTGGCAAGCGGCCGGCGCGCCAGCAGCAACGGGGTCAACGTGCGCGAGCGGGGCCAACGGGCCCGTGAGAGGGGCCGCGGGCGGCGCGGCCGTGGGCGGTGCCGGCAGCTGCGAGGGCAGCTGTCCGGGCAGCTGCGCAGGAGCCGCAGTGTGCGGCGCAAGGCCGGCGGGGCCGAGACCAGCGGGGCCAAGCCCGGCGGGACCAAGCCCGCCGTGGACACGCACATGCCCGATCGGCTGCTCGAGTGCACTCAGCGCACCCAGAGATTCAAGCGCATCGATTTCGAGCGCCAGCTCGGTTTTGGTCGAGGGCGCCGGGTGGCCTGCAGCGGGGTCCAGCCCGGGAACAGGACCGGGCGGCGGCATGCCATGGGGGCGCACGTCATGATGCAGGTCGTGGTGCACGTGTACATGCGGATGGATCTGCGGATGCATGGGGCTGTGGTCGTGGCTGTGGTCGTGGCCGTGGCCATGGCCGTGGCCGTGGCTGTGGCCATGGTGGGGGCCTTCGTTGTGGCCGTGGTTGTGGACGTGGCCGTGGTCGTGGCCATGTGAGTGAGCATGACCGTACCCAGCCGAATGGCCGTGGACGTGCCCATTGGGTATACTGTGCCCCGCCTGTGCCCAGTCGAATTGCTCTCCCTCGAAGAGCGAGCACTCTCCGTGGGGGATCTCGGCGTCTTTCCAGTGCGACGTCTTGACGTGGCTCATAAACTCGTCCAGATCTACGAGCTCGTGGCATGAGTCCCAGTGGCATGCGACAACTTGGGGGTCCTGCAATGACATACCGCCACCGGTGGACCCCATATGATCGCGCAAGTGCAGCCCAAACTCGGACTCGTCGTCAAAGAGGACGTTCTCAGCATGCGTGTCCCAGTGACAGTAGAAGTTGCGCTGGTTATGCTCCAAATCCGCCGAATCTGCGCTGGCGAGTCCACTGGAAGCGGGCGCACCACCAACTGCGTCGTGCGGTTCCGGGGCCATCCTCGTCGCCCGTTACTGTCTGCTCGCGTCCAAGAGACCAGCAGGGTACTCACGGGTTGGGACGGCTGCGTATATAACACAGCTCCATGAGATGGGCGCGCTCGCCGACCCAAGGGCCCTTGCCCACCGTGGCCCTTGAAAAAAATTACCTCAGCGGTGGGTACCCGCGCGGACGACGCAGTGTCCATGCAAGACCGCATCGAGCCAGCCAGTGATATCGGGGCCCTCGACATTGGCGGGCCAACCAAAAATAATGGGCGCGGTTGGGGCGCAGCGCGCCAATGTCAAGCATTAGGCGATGCAGGCCGCCGCTCGATCGCCACCATTGAGTCTTTTAACAATTGCGGCAATGTGGAGGAGTCGCCCGGGGGCTATCTCCAGGCATGCGGCGGCCGCTTTTGCACTAGGACCAGCCGGTTGCCATCAGGGCGTGAAAGCAGACCAGCGCATAGTCTACATATCTCAGTTCTCATGTCGAGGTCAGAATTTTCTGGTGTGACGATGACGTTTCAAGCCTAAAACTAGCAGCTCGCCGCGCAGGGACCGCGCGTACCTGCGCGCCTGCGATCTGTTGCAGGGATGGGCAGGCCCAGAGCTGAGACTGGCCGCCAGGCTCGGCAGCCGATTCGGCGACACTATTTTTCAACAATCGCCGCGGGTATGTGCGCGGGTATGTGCGCGTCGATCGACGTCATAACAACGCTAACGAGATTCCCCATGGATCTGGCCAAGGGTGGGCCTTTGACCGGGCTACGAGCGGGCCGTCCAAACTTGGAGCCCTTTCAGACTTTGCGTCAGACAGTGGCGCTTGGTTCGACGCTTCCCCGAGAATTCGAGACAATGTCCCCCTCTACGTCAGCTCCTGGCTGATGTGGAGCCTGCGTGGGTGGGCCATCGCGAACGGTGGTGGCCTGATTAGTCTTGCCAGATCAGCTTGCAGATGATCTTTGAGACATGCAGTCGCCCGCTCACAGACACTCTAGAACATGCAAGCGTGGATCTTGATGTACTCAAGCGACGGGCGTTGCAAAACAGGCTTTGCGGAGGCGTCCCCCGTAGCCAAAACCCGCACGCTGCAAGAGGTATTCGCGAAAAAGTGGCTCTCCGGCCATGGCGCAACTGGCGCGTCAGGCCTACTGACTAAGATGATGTTTCCCGATGAAAACCTGCCTGCAAGGAGTTGCAGCTGCGGTGTGCGCCCCACCCGCGCACGTCGCTATCTGCGAGGGCGTCGTGTGAGCAGGGTCTTGGCAAACCGGCCTTCCTGCAGCGGGCATGCACGCCGAGCCGCTTGGCACGCGGATGACGCGCCTACGACAGTCAGAAGCGAGGATTCTCGGGTATTTCTCCCTTGAACCTCGGCGCTCCACAATACACCCCGAAATCTCAGCTCCGGGCAGTCGTTGAGGCAGGCTGGGCTGCATGCCTCCTTGGGCGCCGGTGACAAACGGGGAGGGCTGAGCTGCCGCGCCTTCTTGTTGGGCTTCCCGGCTAAGGTGAGCAACCTTGGAATCAGATCGGGGCGCTGGCAGGCAGGGCTGCATAGGGTAAGGTGAGAGAGAAAATACAGCTCGGGGCAAACGGGGGTGATTAGAACATAGCTCCGCCTGGCCTGCATACTAGCGGTTAACAGAAGCGCTCACGCACTCACAGACGTACAGGTTCGACGCTCCCACCGGACAGGATGTCCCCAAACACCTTGGGCCCGGCGCCGGCGCCGGGGGCGTCCCTGCGTTGTTGTAGCGCAGAGAATGCGCGCGCTGCGGGAGCGTGCAGGAATCCGCTGACCAAGCTTGAACCTCTCGCGGCAGGCCCGGGGCTAGGGGGGTGCGTTGGTGTGACCCGCGCGCACAGGTACGCCGGCATGCGCCGGCTGGAACGGGCGGCGATGGTGAAAGCCGGAATCATTTTTGTGAAGAGCATCCTTATCATAATACCCGCGACCGCGCAGCCGCAGCGGCCGGCCCTGCCAAGGTTTTTACCCCGCGCGTGGTGGCCAGTGAGCTTGGCAGGCTTGTCAGCAGCCCCCCGGCAGACCCTCGACACCCCCTGCCCAGGCCATGCGTCCTGCAGGCCCGGGGACCTGTAAGGGTTCACGCGAGCGCCGCCAAGCAGCGGTGGAGGGCGGTCGGGCGACGTGAACCCGCAGCCACAACTTGGCGCATCCTGTCGTCCTGACGGCGTGATCCCCGGCCTGCACTCTTTTCCTGCCCGCCGCCGAAAATGTCGCCGCAACCCGCGAGCTCCTCCTCCCGGGGCTCGGGCACCGGCAGTGGCCTGCTCGCCGTGCCCGAGGCGCTGGCCCGCGTGTGGCCGGGAAAACTGCTCCGCCGCGGCGTGCTCCTGCGGGCCGCGTCGGTGCTGCTCGCCATCTACGGGCTCGGCATGGCCGCGCTTTTCATCTTTGCCGACGCCGACTCGCGCGACTCGCTCCGGCGCTGGCTCGCCGCCCAGCCCAAGCCGCGGCCGGTCGTCTTCACGGCCCCCGGCCGCGTCGACACCACGCCGCTCGTCGAGGCCCTCGCGGCCGGCACGTACGAGTTCGCCTGGGCCGACTGGCTCACGGCCGCCGCGCTCAGCGGCGTGCCCCTCGGCCAGCCCGGCGCCGAGGGCGAGCCGGCCCTCGACAGCGAAAAGTACCCGCACATCGCCGAGGCGCTGCAGAACGAGGAGACCGCCGCCAAGGGCCTGGTCGCCGCCGCGGCGGCCCTGTGGCCGCTCGAGAAGCAGAGCCCCCAGGAGGAGCAGGCGCTGATCGGCCTGCTCTACTGCCGCGAGCGGATGCCTGTGCCGCAGCGCGTCGCCGTGCTCGGCGACCCGGCCGACCTCGTCGAGCGCACGCAGCCCACGCCCAACTACCTCGTCCGGACCGCTGGCGCGCCGGCGCACCAGCAGTATGCCCACGAGTGGAACTCGCAGTTCCCCGCGTTCGGCCCCGCGCGCGTCCCGACGCTCAACGGCACCGACTACGACTCGCGCCTGCGCGTGCCGATTGACCACTCGATGTTTGTGTGGCCGATCAAGGACATATTGACGCTGCCGGCGCCCGCCGACTCGCGCCAGCAGTTCGAAAAGACACTGCTGCGCGAGGCGCTCGGCGGCGTGCGCGCGTCGGGCAAGTACTTCCACGAGGTCTCGCTCGCCCGCGACGCCGCCGGCCTCGGCATGCACTATGACGGGCGCTTTTTCCGCGGCGTGCTCGCCGCCCAGCCCCACGTCACGCAGATCCACTACATGATGCGTGCGTGGTCTCAGTTTGCTGAAAACAACGGCATCGCATGGTGGATCGCGCACGGCTCCGGTATTGGCTGGTACTGGAATGGCATGCTGCTGCCCTGGGACTCGGACAACGACGTGCAGATGCCCGTCATGGAGCTCGACCGCCTTGCCAACGAGTTCAACGGCACGCTGGTCGTGCAGCGCGCCGAGCACGGTGGCCACAAGTACCTCATTGACGTTTCGCCTTGGTATGTTCAGCGCGTAAAGGGCAATGGCAACAACGTCATTGACGCCCGTTTCATTGATGTTGACACTGGTGTCTACATTGATCTGACGGGTGTGGCCGAGACGCGCACCAAGGGTGTTTACAACGATAAAAACAACAACAACGTCTCACCGGATGACTTGCTGCCGCTGCGCCGCGTCTTCTATGAGGGTTATGCGGCTTATATCCCCAATCGCATAGAGAACGTGCTTCACACCGAGTATAAAAACTACGAGGCGCCCGACTTCAAGACGTTCCACTTTAACGACAAGGTGCGGTTATGGGAGAATGACTATCAGTGCGCGGACTACCGCAAAGAGTACTCCCCGGGCACGATTATTGTGTGCACAGATAAGGATCTCATTGACGAGGCCGAGTGCGACCGCGATGCCTTTGGCACTTGCGACGCTCGCATTCTCAACCTGTACGAGGACACGCGCCAGCTCACAAAAATCCACAGCCGTGAGCGCGACCTTTGGGACACTGTCATTTTCGGCGGTGAGGAGAATACCCGCGCCGAGCTTGCCGAGTTGCGCGAGCTCTACCGCCAATATCACGCCCCGACTTACCGCGTTGCCGAATTCCCGTTGCGCGATGTCGTGGAGAACGCCACGGAGGGAAGCTGAGCGCCGGGCGCAAGCTGTGTTGGCCGCGGGCACATTTGCATATTTGATGAACCATATATAGCACGATCTAATAAACTGCACTAATTATTTTCACAGCCCCAGCTCGGCGTTCAAAGGCCTGTTTTTCTTCACTCCACCCGTGCTGACTGGCTAGACCGGCTTGCCAGACCGATGGGTTGCTATGCTGTTCACGTGACTTCACGCGCCTTCTTCCCGACATCGGGGGAAGATAAGATGCCGCACCCCGCCTCAAGCGGTCACCAGATAAGGTTGCTTGCTTTGTCGTTGGCGGCTACAAAATGCCTACGGCGCTAGTTCAGGAGGGCCAGACCTCCGGTGGGGAGTCAGAGGTCATGCCTGGCGCACCCACTTCTCCTCCCACGTCAAGTCAGGCTGCGGGACCGGCTCCAGCGGCTTCCGCGGCCCCCGCGAAAACAGGGACAGCTGCCGATGCTTCGGTCCGCACGTGGCACGCTGGACCGGCGCCAGACCCGCTCGCTGCTCGGCCTCCGCGCACGACTGCGCTTCTACGGCCCGGCGCAACGTTTCGCGGGACGCAGGCCGCTGACTCGCGCGACCACGACGTCCAGGTCGAGCTCAAGTTCGTCGACCTCAAGGCGGCATATCTGTGTGGGTACCTCCATATCTCCAAGCTCACAACGATGCTTCCTACGCTCACGACGTTTTTTGAGGGAGAAATCATCAGCGACCGCAACTCGTTCACTACCCAGCATGCAGACTGGGGGGCGACGCCCGAAAGCGATCGCGAGCACTGGCGCCGCTTCCGCGCTGCCACGCGCGGTGCGCGCGATGGCGGCCCGCACATGTCGGAGCGCTATGCACGCGCGGGCTACGACCGCGAAAACTACATCTTTATGCGGTGGAAAGAGCGCTTTCTCGAGCCTGATTCCCGCGTGACCGAGGTGCAGGGCGCATCCTACTCGGGCTTCTACTATATTTGCCTCGACCAGGCCCAGGCACGCATCACAGGCTACTATTATCAAAAAGGGCAGGGCCCGCGCGACCAGTTCCAGACCATCCGGCTCCAGTACGTCGAGGAGTCCCAACGACCGAATTTTACGTTTTGCTAACGCAGCGCAGGCGCTGCCCGGCAAATATTTGGTACAGTGGCCTAGCGCAGGCATCGCTACCACTATAAGTTCCCCCCATTATTATATATTTCAATTCTTATGCACTCACACAGACATGAATGCGGTCGAGGAGCGTGTCCGCCCTGCATATATGCTATAGGAGCGAATAGACGGTGCGCAGGCCCAAACTCGCCGTACTTAGCCAACGTTCTGTACAAACAATAACCTCATTGGCTGCTGATCTAGCTAGCACATTGAAACAGCGCCGTTGTGCGTGTCGCCGACTTGCTCGCCCAGTGGCCAAATAGAGACAGCCGACCCCAACCCCTGCGCCGCGGCAAGCCGCTCCTAATTGGGATGCCGCCCCTGCGCAGAGGGCCACTGATCTCAGGTCGCCCCCGGGAGCGGGGTGCGTCTGGAGATGTCGATAGCAGGATATAGGCGTGCGATGGATCATTTATAGCATTTTCGAGACCGTCCGCCAACTGCAAGTATGATTTGGCGTCCGCAAGCCGCACAACACGCGGGTCCTGCGGCGCGTCCTCTCACGCCGCCTGTACTTGCCGACCCGTGCCCTGAAAGATGCACAGCCCGAACACGTGAACCGTTATCGTACCCCCCGGCAAGAGACGCACCTCGCATATCGAGATCTGCAGGCGCCTAGGAGGGGGAGGCACGCCTCGGACGCGAGGCGTTGAGAGGCTGAAGGTGAAGACGCCATAGCGCTCTTATACTCGGGCCCGTGCCACGAGGTGCCGCGCGAGCCTGAGACTAATCATTTAGTACTACAATACAGCGCCCACTTGAATCCCTGGGCAAACCGGCCAGCCGATTGCTGTCAAGTGTTTTTTTTTTCACGGTGCTGCGGACCGCGACATGTTTTCCCCTCCCTTCCCGGTCGTATTGTTCACGTGACGCGCACGTCGGATTTTCGCTTACGACGGGGCCAGCCCGCATAAATACCCAAGCCTCCGCGCCGCCCCGAGTTTTTCGCAGAGAGTTACGCGATGCTGAACGAGACTACCATTGAAGGTGCGGCGGCGGTCGCTCAGCGCGCGGGCGTGCACCTGAACTTTCTGGAGCGCCTGTGGGAGCGCTACTACAATTATATGGACAACGACATCATTGCGACCGGCTTGCTTCTGCTTGTTGTGCACGAGACTGTGTACTTTGGGCGCTCTTTGCCGTGGGTTATTCTCGACAACATGCCATCGATGCGCAAGTACAAAATCCAGGACCAGAAGGTGCCTAGCAAAGCGCAGTATCTCGAGTGTCTGTCGTCGGTCATGTACTCGCACATCTTTGTTGAGGCCGTGCCGATCTTTGGCTTTCACTTTGTCTGCAGCTTCTTCAACATCTCGTACCGTGCACCGTTCCCTTCGCTGTGGACCATGTTCTACCAGCTGTGCATCCTTTTCTTGATCGAGGACACGTGGCACTACTGGGGCCACCGTCTCCTGCACACCCGGTACCTGTACAAGACCGTGCACAAGCAGCACCACAAGTACGCCGCGCCCTTTGGCTTGACCGCCGAGTACGCGCACCCCGTCGAGGTTGCTTTCACCGGCACGGGAACGGTCGGCTCGCCCCTGCTGCTCGCTTACCTGTCCAACAACATGCACCTGCTGACGGTCATGACCTGGATCACGATGCGTCTGTTCCAGGCGATCGATGCGCACTCGGGCTACGAGTTCCCTGTGTCATTGCACCACTTTCTGCCCTTCTGGGCTGGTGCGGACCACCACGACGACCACCACCACTACTTCACCGGCAACTTTGCCTCGTCGTTCCGCCACTGGGACTACTTTATGGGCACGGAGACCGCGGCCACGACGCGGCGCCGCGCTGAGGGCGGTCACCGCAAGGCCGGTGACAACGCCGATGTGCAGGACCCCGATGACAAGCTGATCGCCGAGGAGAAGGCGCGCGCTGCCAAGGCGGCGGCTGCTGCCCGGACTTCTGGCGCCGCGGCTCCGACCGCCACAAAACGCGCCGTTGCCGCGCAATAAGCGGTCTTGCTGAGCACGACTGTTTCTCCTCCTGCACCCAGCTGCCATCACCCCGCGCCTTCGCGCGCTGCGGGCTGCTGCGCTTTTCCGCATCGCAGCCACACACCACGAATCTACTGATGAATCCAAGCCTATCCAGTTACGAGACTAATCACTTATGTATTAATGGGCGCTGCTGCGCGCCGCGAATAAATAACGAACTGTTCGAAGACCAGCTAGAGACGCATGGCGGACGAGGCCGGGACAGCAAATGCACCGAGAACGCCCACGAGACGCCTTCACAAAAAGCACGCTGCGCACGCTGCGCACGCTGCACGCGCTGCGCACGCCGCCCGAGCCCGCAGGCTCGCTACTGCATCTCCAACGGTGGCACGAACTCGGGCAGCCGCCCAAGCGTAAAGGTCGGCGCCTCGAACGCCGCACGCACCGCCGCCGGCAGGTCTGCGAGCGCCGGCAGCGGGTCAGGGTCTGCGCCCTGCGTGTAGGGCTGGCGCGGGCCTGCAGGGGCTGCAGGGGCGCCGAACGGCGACGGCTGGGCGCCGAACGGCGACGGCTGGGCCGGCGCCTGGCCGAACGGCGAGGCTGCGGCCGGCGCGGCGGCCGAGCCAAAAGGCGAGGCAGCGCCGCCGCTTCCAAACGCCGATGGGGCTGCTTGCGCGGCCTGCCCGAATGCGCTCTGCGCCGGGCCGCCTGTGGCCGCTGCGCCAAAGGGCGAGATGGCTGCCGGCTGGCCGAATGTGGAGCCCGAGGCCTGTCCAAAGGCCGAGCCCGTCTGCGAAGCTTGGCCAAAAGGCGACGAATTGTGTTGCGCTGAGGCCCCGAACGACGATGCGTTTTGCTGCTGCTGCTGCTGCTGCTGCTGCGCTGGCTGGCCAAATGGCGACGTGTTCTGCCCGCTGGTGGCCCGCGCTGGCTGCCCAAAAGGCGAGGTATTCTGCTGCGCGCTCTGGCCAAAGGGCGATGAAGTCTGCGCGGGCTTGCCAAACGCAGACGCGGGCGCCTGCGACGGCTGGCCAAATGCCGACGTCTGGGCTGGCTGGCCAAACGCCGACGTCTGGGCTGGCTGGCCAAACGCGGAGGTCGTCTGCGCCGGCTGCGCGGCCTGCCCAAACGGCGACGAGTTCTGCGCGGGCTGGGCGCCTTGCCCGAAAACGGACGTACTCGGCGCCGACTGCGCGGCCAGCCCGAAAGGCGAGCTGTTTGTGCTTTGGCCTAGAGCCGCCTGGCCAAACGCCGAGCCGGCGGGCGCCGCCGGCGCGCCCCCAAACGAGCCAAACGCGGAGCCCGCGGCTCCGCCGGCGGCGGTGCCTGCCGCTGCAAACGGCGAGCCGCTATTTGCGCCGCTGGCGGCGGCGCCAAAGGCGGACTGCGGCTTGGCCGGCTCGGCCAGCGCGCTGAAGCTGTTGGAGAACGGCGACGCAGTGCTCGCGCCCGCGGGCTTCTGTGCCGCGGCGGCAAAGGGCGACGAGGCGCCGCCGAAGCTGCCAAAGGAGCCCGCCGTTTGGGCCGCCGCCGGGGCGGCCGGGGCGGCCGGGGCCGCCGACCCAAAGGCCGCGTTGCCCGTGCCGAACGCGGCGTTGCCCGAGCCAAACGCCGAGTTGCCCGTGCCAAACGCGGAGTTGCCCGAGCCGAACGAGCTGCTCGCGCCGGAGCCCGAGCCGAAGCCCCCGCCTGAGCCGAAGCCCGTGCCGCTGCGGAAGCCGCCAAAGCTCATAGTGAGGGAGGGGTGGAGCAGAGCCTGGGTGCGCGTGAGCTTGGGAGATGGGCTGCCGCCAAGGTGCAAGGCGCGCCCAAAGGCCCGGGGGGCACAGCGCGTAGCCGCACCGGGGATACGGGCACGCCTGCGCCGCCAAGGCAGGGCTATTTTTTAGGTTTTAGTTATCCTGTGGTGCTGTGTCGAATGGAGAGGCCGGCGCAGCGGCCGACCTGCAGCCGCCCGCGGTGCTCAGCCCGCGCACGCGAGCCAGCCGCGCGATGAGCACAGCAGGCCGTAGAGGACAGCCCAAAGCCCGGGGAAGACGGCGGGGATCGACATTTCGGCGCCCGGCGCACGTCGGAGCCGCACGCGAGCGCGCGATCTGGGCCGGAGCCCCCATTGGC
>JANIVI010000190.1:0-12504 GCA_030555755.1 Wickerhamiella kazuoi | reverse complement strand
GCGCAGGCCGCAGTCGTGGATCGCGCCGTACGAGTCGCGCACGTACCGTGGTGAGCGATGATGACGAAGAGGAGGGGGAGGAAGGCGATGCGGGCGCGGGCGGGCTCGAAGATGACCTCGAAGACCTCGGGTCGGGTGAATCAGGCTCCGAGTCCGAGTCCGGCTCCGAGGGCGCCGAGGATGAGGGCGCATACGGCTCGCCGCGCAAGCGCAGGCCGCGCGCGCGGCCATCGCGGCCCGCAAAGCGTGCGCGGCCGCGCCCCCGCGGCGCACGCACGCTGCCGCTGCAAGTCCTGCCCGAGGACGTGCCGTGGCGCAAGCCCAACCCGCAGCCCGACGCGGACCCCGAGAGCATTGAGTACGAGCCCGGCGTCGCGTTCATTGTGATTTATTTGGTGACGTTCCCCGAGGCGTTCGAGGGCGTGGCGCCCGTCGGCCCGCAGGAAATCGAGGAGGGCGTGTCCGACCCAACGCCCGGCATCGAGGCGCTGTTTCGCCGGCTCCTGATGCTTGTGTTGAACCGGAAAAAGGATATCGAGCCGGGCCGCTACTCCAGCGCGCTCGGTGAGCTGCACTCGCTGCTGCCACACGTGGGCCTGTCGCCGCGCTTCCCCACAAGCTTCCAGTGGAAATCGCGCACCGCTTTCGAAGAGCTCGAGCCGCTCGAGCGACTCGACTTGCTGCACGTGCTCGCGCAGTATTCGCTCGTTGCGAGCCAGACGATCGCGCAGCTGCTGAGCCGCGTGCCTTCCGACGCCATAGCGCCATGGCTCGGCTCGGACAACGAGAACAACAAGTTTTATTTTGTGCAGGGCAATGGCGATACGCAGTTCCGCGTCTACAAGGAAACGAACCGCCTGCTCACCACGGTAAGCTGGCGGCCCGTGGCATCAACGCCCGAAGAGGTCGAGCGTCTCGTGCGCGAGCTCGAACCCCAGGGCCGCGCGGCGGCCAAGCTCGCCCAGCGGCTCGAAGAACTTGTGCCCGAACTGCGCGAATCGGATGAGCGCCGCATCAAGGAGTTGCGCCGGGCGCGGCGCAAGCAGGACATGGAGGACCAGCTCGAGGCGGTGCGGAACGGGATGGGCTATTACTCGCAGCGGACGCGGACGCGTACGTCGGTATTCGATGTGCGTGAGTACGACCGCAAGGTGAACGAAGCAATCTACGAGCTCAACCACCCGCCACGGCGGTCGTCGGCCCGGGCCGCCGCGCGCGAGCTCGCGCGCGAGGAGCCCGTCGTCGATCGCGCGGCGCGCTACTCGCGGCGCAACAATGGTGAGGACGCGGATGAGCCAGTAATGGATGTTGACGAAATTGAGCGTGCCGCCAAGGTCGCGGCCAAGGCTGCGCGCGAGGAGCGCGCACGCCAGGCCGCTGAAGAGGAGCGCCGTGCGCAGGCCGCCAAGGCCAAGGCTGAGGAGGAGCGGCTTGCCGCCGAGCGTGCCGAGGAAGCTCTGCAGAAGCGCAAGGCCATCGAGGCGGCGCGTCGCGAGGAGGAACGGCGCCTGGCCCCGGAGGCTACGCCGCCTTCAAACGGATCTAACATCCGCGATGGCCCGTCACCGGGCCCAGCAGGACCCCAGGCCCAGCAGAGCCTGGCTAGTGCTCGAGGGGTACAGGGCTTGGTGAGCCCTCCGAGCCAGGACGCGCGGGCAAGCCCCCAGGGCTCACAGGGCTCCCTGGGGACTCAGAACGTGCAACAGCAGGGCCCGCCCGCTCAGTTCCAGTGGCAACAGCCGCTGCCGGCCCAAATCCCTGGTCAACCGGGCATGTACTGGCAAGGCCCGCCACCGCAGTGGCATACCCCGCCGCCGCAGGGCTATCCCCAGGGTCCTCAAGCCTTTCAGGGCCACCCACATTATCAACAGCAACCGCAGCCGCCGCAAGCATTCACGTACAGCTACCCAATGCCACAATGGCAGCCTAGTCCCCAGCCAGGAACTCCCCAAGGTTTTGCCTCGGGTCCACAGGGCCCGGGTCCCCATGGTCTGCAGCACAGTGTACACCAAGAGGCTCCCCGGACGGCTCAGAGCCCTCAGCAGCTTGATTTTGCCCAAAATTCCTCGCAGCAGCAGCAGCAGCAGCCCACTCCGCCCGGGTCCGCTCAGGTGGCACCCGTGCGCCCCGCACTGGGTCAGCCTGGCCCGCCCGGCCAAGCCTCCCCCGCTGCGTTGGCTCCTGTACATACTGCGGTTTCGACAGCGACCCCGCCGGCCAGCGGCCCGCCATCAGCCGTCAGGTCCCCGGAAGTCCTGCAACGGGCACCGCTGTCGGCGCTTCTGGACAGCGGGCGTGCGAGCCCCGCAAACGGGCCGGCGCTGCCGCCGGCACAGCCTGCCGCCCCTGCACTGGCCGCACCTGCTGCCCCCGCGATCTCCGGCAACTCTGTGCCTGCGGTCGCTGAGGTGCCCCCAGTTGAGCGCGTGACACAGTCGCCGCTACCCGTGATCCCGCAGGCGTCGGTTGCAGCGGTTACCGAAGTGGCCCCCTCAGAAGCGCCCTTGCGCGCGGCCGCAGTCAACATGGCCGCTGCTGCCGCTGCTCCCGCTACTGTCGCCGCGCCTGCCTCTGGCCAGGCTACGCAAGGCGACCGGGCTCCACCGGCAGCATAAAATTCGAAAGGGATGGGCGACGTCCCAATTTATGATGATGTCAAGACTAGTACTACATAGCCCAGGTGCATTTTCTTTAATTACTGGTCGGCAAATGCCTCCTTCTCACGCCGGCGACGCTCGTCCGTCTCCGGCGTGTCGTGCAGGAACGTGTTGGGGCGGTGGAAGTGCACGAGGCCAGCAAGCTGCTCCGTGAGCACGCGCGGCGTGATGCCGAGGTCAGCAAAGCCGAGTGCACCGCGCGTCTCGACCTGATCAATAAACATGCGCTCGACCTGGTCGGGCGTGATTGGGCCTTGCCAGTACACGGCGTACTGGAAGAACGTGGCCACAGCGTTCAGCACGGGCTTGGGGAGGTCGACAGCCCACATCTGCTTCTTTACCTGCCCTTTAACCATGTCGTAAATCTCAGCCATTTGCAGGCGCTCGGGGCCATACAACTCGTACGTTTTGCCAACCGTCGAGTCGTCAAACACCATCAGGTCGAGCGCCGCAGCGAGATCCGTCACATGTGTAGGGCGTACCCACTGCCGGCCGCCGTTGGTCTGCAGCCACAGCCGGCGCAGCGCCATGTTGTTGAGGAACCGGTCCTCGTCGCCATAGACGGGGCCGGGGCGCACGATCGTTGCATCGGGCAGGATCTCGCGGACGGCCTCTTCGCCAGCAGCCTTGGTCGCATAGAACTTGGATGACGAGGCCACATCAGCACTGTGGCTTGACATGTGGATGTAGCGAGGCACGCCAAATTTCTCGACCGCCTGGGCGATGCGACGCGCGCCTTCAACGTGCACGTCGTAGAAGCTGAAGTTCTTAGTCTCCCAGTCGCGACCAATCAGATTCACGACCACATCCGAGTGGCGCACCGAATTTTCAATCGACTCGATGTTGCGCAGGTCGAATTCTTGGTAGTTCACGACGCCAAGGTCGCCTGTGACTTTGAGGTGCCGCTGGAAATACTCCTCGCGGTACGGCGCGACAATAGTCGTACCATTTTTGCCAAGCTTAGCGGCGAGTGCTGTGCCAACGTAGCCGGGCGCACCAAATACTGTGACGGTGTAGCCCGTGCGCGAAGACCGACCGCCAGGTCCCTGCGAAATCACCGTCTTTCCGTTGCGCAAAATGTTCACCTGCGAATCGAGCGTGTCGTATGTCTGAATTCCGCGGCAAAGCCCAGGAGCAAGCTTTGCTACGCGCGGCGTCTGCCGCGCTAGCCGCGCTTGAAGTCGGAGCATCGAGTGAAAGCGTAAAGTGCGGGTGTCGCTGGGCTTGGGCACGGCCTGGTCGCCCGTAACGCAGATTACGGCGCTTGGGATTGGAGGGTCGCCCAGTCAGCAGCCCGAGAGCCGGCCTCCCAAAGCTGCTCACAGGAAGCGAGGCGGGGGGCACCGTGGGGTACACGCGAGCTGCCACATATTTATGCGGGCAGGGAGGCGTCCACCAGTTCCTACGTGAGCTCAAGAATGCGTGACTTGCTATAATGCAGCAGAAAACGGTGTCATTATGGTGCTATCTAACTGCTCATACATCTGGGTGCGCGAAGTAGACCGCTTAAGCGAAGTAACGACCGCCGCCCTATCTGTAGCATTAGCTGGCAAGTATCAAAACAGGCCCAGGGCAATCAGGACCTGGACAAAGATACTACCGCCAAATAGGAAAAGAAAAAAAACTGCGTTAGAGTTGCACATGTACCAATGCGGGCCGTGTGCAAGGTCCGACTTTCCTACTTACTGATCCAAGGCGTTGAGAGCTTGAGAGCAGGGCGCTTTGACTGTTTCACAGCCGCCTTGCGTGCAGTCGACGGACGGCCTCTTTTGCGCTCTTCGGATTGAGCGTACTTTGCATTACCGCGCCGCTGCGCGGGTGTCTGTCTGGCCATTCGCGTGTGTTGGTACGAGCCGGGACAGGCGGGGTCACGGCACGCGTCATCGCTCCGTCACCTGACCATCGTGGACCAGGCCTCCCAACCAGCCACCTTGGGACATTCGCTAAATCTGCCTGGCTGCACAATTTTAATGCAACATGCTGTAAAATAGACCCTGTCCGCTAGACCCTGTAGGCTAGTTTTCCAACTTAGACCTCAATCTCTGAAGGAGGCAAGTTGTGTTCACCGTTTTGACTTGACGCCTCAATTTCCTCAGGGCTTCCTTGGGCGCTATGTTGCCTAATCGGGTTGCGCAGGGCCTGCCGGCTGTTGATGTGGCTTGCAGCGTGTGTGAAAATGTGGTATAAACCGTTAATCGACGAACCAGCCACAACAATATAGATTATTCTTCGAGCTTCGCGCCAGAATAGTACTTGGTGCTACCGTAAATTTATATGATTTTGCTGCTAGCCTTCGACTTCTCGAGGCGGCCGCAGAAGCTGGGTGTGGGTTCAACACGCGTCGGCTTCCCCTCACGTCTCCTTACGCTGGGGATGAGTCCACGTGCGTCATCAGGGCATCGGCGAGATTCAGACCAAGGCGCTCGTAGAGGGGGGTCCACATAGAGGCTGTAATTAATTGCTTTGAAGTATCATGGAACACGGAACACTGCATTGCTCGGTGTTCACTAATGTGATACGATAATCACCCCCACCATGTCTCATATGCCTTCGACCGGCTACACGGCCTGCTTCCGGTCGTGGGGAGCTCCGCCTGCCTATGAAAAGCCACCGCGACTGGCATGTAGCGGCCGGAATTTGTTTTACCAAGCCGAATGGGTATTATCAGTAATGGCGCCAATGGCGGCGGAGGTTTGAAATGCACGTTGACCAGCGAAGGCCTTAATTGATGTCTCAGACAGTCACAGCGCAAGCGCCAAGCAACCGCCCCACCACGCACAGCAGTAGTCCGTGCGGCTTGGCGCAGCGGTATCACGCAGAAAACGGTGCATGTTGAGGCTGCTTGGCCGCTCCTCGCGAAATCCGGCCGTGCATTGCAACTGAGTCAGCACGACTTCCTATTTCGGCCGACGCGTGGCTGGGTGGGAACAAGCGAAAACAAAGGCACGGATAGTCAAGAATCTGCCGCGTGCCTGTGCCGTTACGCGACGTGAGCCTGATAGCGACGTGCCGATGTAATTTTTGGAGAGTGACGATAAGTGCCGTCTCTCGCAGCACCTTTATTGGTCGCCTGACATGGGTCTTTGTTAGTTTCAACGACGCTACCCTGAGCCTGCCACGCTGCAGTTTCACGTTCCAAACTCCTGCAGGTCTGGCCACGGCCCCCCTGGCCATGCAAGATCTGCAAGCGACAGATTTGTGCAACGATGCCGAAATACATGTAAAGTGGCAATTGACATAGAACTTCAGAATTATTTTGGTGATGGTACAATGAGTATCCAAGCTTCAGCGGTGATTTCGGCCCGCCGCCCCACCATGTCCCCGCTTGACCCTAGCGGGCGTGCTCAGCGTCCGAGCGACGGCGTGGTTCAATACCCTTGCCCTTTCATGCACGATGCACGGCTCTGGTGGCCAGCCATCGGCGGGGGTGGCATCCCTGCTGTGGTAAAATACCGGGCGCGACGACCCTCTCTTCAGCCTCCTCATCCGATCTCGGTTGCTCTTAACCACGGTTCCTCTGCCATCCTCAGAGAACGCACGCAGACTTCCCGGTCTTCAATACCCAGTCATTCCTTTTAACTGTCGTTGCGCGTCCTGAGCCAAAACCCCCTGGCTCCACGTTCATTTTCAGCCTACTCCTTACTGTGCCACGCGTCTAGTCGAGGCTCAAGTGCATTTTTACCATCCCAAGCGCGTCAATGAAGGTTTCTTTCGTGTCTGCCACGGCTGCTGCCCTTCTGGCTGGCGCTGCCGCCGACTCGTGCAACCTCATCGACGGTTACTACTACTGCAACCAGGTGAACCAGGTCCAGTACTCTAACATTGGATTCTCTGGCTCTTACAACAGAATCACGTCAATGGATGGCCAGAGCGGCGTTTGCAAGTCCGAGCCTTTCTCGTTCAACGGCGCCCTGTCTCCATTTGACGAAGAGCTGTCGGTCCACTTTCGTGGTCCTATTAAGCTCAACAGCTTCGCTGTTTACAGCAAGGGCGGCAGCAAGAACAGTCGTGAGGCTGATGCTGAACCTCAGGTGCACCACCAGCACCGCGAGGCTGAGCCGGAGCCCGTGCTTGTCACGGCCTACGAGTCTGTCACTTACTACGTCACGGTGGACGAGTTCGGCAACCTGCTCACCGCCGCTGCCACCCAGGCCCCGTCCACTGCTGCCCCAGCCCCGGCGCCGTCTGTGACGACCTCAGCTGCCCCCGGGCCCGCCCCTCCTGCATCGTCGGCTGCTGCTCAGGCGCCCCCTGCCCATTCTTCAGCCCCTGGTGGTGCGCCGAATGGCGGCCTCCCGAACGGTGCCGGCAAGAACTTCAACGGTCTTGGCGTTTCGTCTGTCACTGGCCCCTCGCAGGTCACGTCGACGGTGCCTACCGCATCGCCCAAGCCCGTAGCAACCGGCTCGGGTGACTGGTCGCGTACTGGTTATTACAATGCCGACGCTGGTTCGGCAAATGGTGTCACTTTCTTGAACAATCTTGGTGGCTCCGGCTCTGGTATCTTCGACTACCAGTTTGGCAACTCGCTGTCGTACTGCGCGGCCGACGGTGTCTCAGCTGCTTCTTCGCCCCAGGTTTTGAGCAGCACCACTGTGCCTTCGAACAAGGAGTTCATCATTTTTTCGGACTCGAAGTGCAACGGGGATGACTGCGGTTACTACCGTGATGGTACTGTTGCTTACCACGGTTTCGGCGGTGACGAGAAGATTTTCCTCTTCGACTTCGAGATGCCCACCGAGTCGAGTGTTGCGCCGGGCTCATTCAACTACGACATGCCCGCAATCTGGCTACTCAATGCTCAGATTCCGCGCACTCTTCAGTATGGTAAGATTGAGTGCTCGTGCTGGGACTCTGGCTGTGGTGAGCTTGACCTGTTCGAGATCCTCTCGGCGGGTAACACTCACCTGACGACTACCCTGCACGACAAGCAGGGCGGCAACGGCAAGGGCTCGTCCGACTACTTCGCGCGTCCCACACAAGGCTCGCTGAAGGCCGCTGTCATTTTTGACGGTAGCACTTTGACGATCACGACGCTCGACAACAGCACTGACTTCCCGGAGTCGCTTGACGCCGGGACGATCCAGCACTGGATCTCCTCCCAGTCTGGTTCGTCGGGTGCTGTTGCGTTCTGAGCGCGATATGCCCCACTTACGAGACCCTAAATAAGTAACCTGTAATTTAAAAGAACGAATTGATCACACTCCAAAACGCTGAATGCACTGCACTTTCAGATTTCCGGCACGTTCTCAACCCTAAGTAAAAATCCCATGATTGATATCCTCGAGCTTTGTTCGCACTCACTGCAGTGCTGGAACCCTGTTTAAGGCACCCACGTGACCCGCTCCGCTCAAGCTCCCTACGAAAAAGACCGGCGCCGGGTTTTCGCAGTCCGCCTATTGGCAAATACTCGATTCGCGGCATCCCCTCAACAAGAAATTCGGTTGCCACAATCAATCAACGAGAAACCGCAGATGATTATCGTGCATTGGCGTGACGGCTTCTGCCTGAGTTAGCCGCTTGGTGAAACCCGGCGTGGCTTCACGGAAAAACTCGGGCTGCGGCCGGCTGCATGGTCGCATGACTGATCACATGGTAGGCGGTGTGAATACATGCAGACCAAGCCGCCTTGAGTGGTGGGGCGCTGAAAGGTAAGCTGGCGAGCGCACCTGACTGGGGAAGCCGCGGACTCGGCACGACGCCAAGAGAGCAGAAGTGAGTAGAGTATACTTGAGTCATAGGGCGTTAGAGGCCATGAGGCATTATTAACCCAGCTTTTTGTAAAGGAAAACTAGTTTGAATATGTGATAACGCGATTCATGTATAAAATGTCTCTTTTTTGAATGCGGGCTGCACCCGTGCGCGTGTTGGGCCCCGAATTGTTCCGACCGGTGATGACAGCAAAACCCCGCATTTGACTGGTCACCTCGCTGGGAGGAGCCGGGCCGCGAACCGGACCCGGTTCCGATTCGTTTTCGTGGGCGTGCATGCAGGGGGCAGAGTGAGCGGCGTCCTCTAGCCGGGCTTTCAGTCGACCGAAATTGGTTCAAAGGGCAATAGAGTATCAATGTACGTAGTGACACGAGAAACAGACACGTCTGGGCTCCTCGGTTCTACAACACGGCTCTAGTCCCTTCCCCGCCCTGAGACGTTCCCCCACAATTTGCGGAGACCCTGCAGCCACTGCATGCATTGCGCAGCCTAGCTCCCATTTCCGCGAACGGCCCCGGAGTCAGGGCGATCATCTATATAAGGGGCTGCTCCGGCATCTTACAGCTCATCGGTAGGCCCACAACCTTGTCTTGGAAATTGAGCTCGCTAGAACCCAATCACCATGTCGTCGATCATCAACAAGACCAAGCTTAATCCCCAGGGTGTCGTTGCGCACCCGCCCAGCGCCCAAATTGAGGAGGACCTGTACAAGACCGCCCACATTGACTTCCACAATGTGCACATTGAGCACAATCCCAGTGTGCCGGTCTTGTATGAGGATGCCCTTGTTCACGAGCGCGGCTCGGCTATCTCCTCCACTGGCGCCCTTGTTGCCAACTCCGGTAAAAAGACGGGACGCTCGCCCAAGGACAAGCGTATCGTTGACGAGCCCGGCTCGTCTTCGCACGTCTGGTGGGGCCCTGTCAACAAGAAGCTCACCGAGAACTCGTGGAACATCAATCGTGAGCGCGCTATCGATTACCTGAACACCCGCCGGCGTATCTACGTGGTGGATGCTTTCGCTGGTTGGGATCCAAAGTACCGCATCAAGGTCCGTGTCGTGTGTGCCCGTGCCTACCACGCGCTCTTCATGCGCAATATGCTTATTCGTCCAAACGAGGAGGAGGCCAAGACATTCGGTACCCCGGACTTCACTATTTATAACGCTGGTGCTTTCCCCGCCAACCGTTACACGGACGGTATGACCTCCGCCACCTCGGTTGACGTCAACTTCAAGGCCATGGAGATGATCATCCTTGGTACTGAGTACGCTGGTGAGATGAAGAAGGGTATCTTCACCGTAATGTTCTACCTCATGCCCGTCAAGCACGGTGTGCTGACTCTGCACTCGTCGGCAAACGAGGGCCCCAAGGGCGATGTGTCGGTCTTCTTTGGTCTCTCAGGCACAGGTAAAACCACGCTGTCAGCGGACCCCCACCGTGCGCTTATCGGAGACGATGAGCACTGCTGGTCCGACCACGGTGTTTTCAACATCGAAGGCGGGTGCTATGCCAAGTGCGTTGGCCTTAGCGCCGAGAAGGAGCCCGATATTTTCAACGCTATCAAATTCGGCTCTGTTTTGGAGAATGTTGTGTTCAACGCCGATACTCGTGTTGTTGACTACGATGATGTGACGCTCACAGAGAACACGCGCTGCTCTTACCCCATTGAGTATATTCCGAACGCGAAGATCCCCTGCATCACGGACAACCACCCGACGAACATCATTCTTCTTACCTGCGATGCGCGTGGTGTGATTCCGCCCGTGTCCCGCCTCACGAACGAGCAGGTCATGTACCACTTCATCTCTGGCTACACCTCTAAGATGGCTGGAACTGAGGAGGGCGTTACTGAGCCCGAGGCCACTTTCTCAGCATGCTTCGGCCAGCCCTTCCTGGTCTTGCACCCTATGAAATATGCCAAGATGCTCTCCGAGAAGATTGAGAAGCACAAGGCCAATGCTTGGCTCATCAACACCGGCTGGGTCGGTGCTTCTGTCACAAAGGGCGGCAAGCGTTTCGCTCTGAAGTACACGCGTGCTCTTCTCGACGCTATTCACTCCGGCGAGCTTGCCAAGGTCGATTACGAGACCTACCCTGTGTTCAACCTGAAGGTGCCCAAGACAGCACCTGGTGTGCCTGCGGAGGTTCTGAACCCTGCTAATGCCTTCCAGGGCACGTCAGCGGAGTTCAACAGTGAAGTCAAGAAGCTCGGAGAATTGTTCGTGGACAACTTCAAGCGCTTTGAGTCTGAAGCGCCGGCTGAGGTGAAGGCTGCTGGCCCCGTTTTTTGAAAACCTCAGGCAGCCAAATACGGGAGATAATATGCCGTAGATATGTAGCGGCCTAGTTGCACACCTGATTAAAGCATTATCGCATTTCAAAGCAGTTCAAATATCAGACGTAACAGGTCCTCCAGGACTTAGGGGAACAACCTAACGAATTGAGCCGCCTAGCCAGCAGAGCGCACTTTCCCCAACGATCACGATCGCGGGATATGCACTGTCGACCCGATCCCAACTGGGCGCGTCTGGCCTCTCGTCGCCGCGTCACCCAAGAAAACCGCGCCTGCAAGTTTGTCAACTTACGTCATGTGGAAGTGGGCTCAAGGAGCTGTGGCAAGTGTTACTGGCGCTGCCGAGCCGGAGTATGGCGCCGAGGCGTTCCAAGCCATCGATAAGACTGTCGAGGGTAAGAATCCATTTGGTGCGCTGACCCGTACGGACCTGGAGTGGCAGCAGCCGGCGCAATCACACGTTGAGACACAGACGTTTTACTTCAATCAACCCGGCGGGTACTACGGGTTCGCCCAGCTGATCCATTCGAACCCAGTCAACCTTGCTTTTACGTCGCAGTTCACGTTTCTGATCCTTGATGAGAAGCGTCCGGACTTTAAGGTATGGACTTCAACCCGACTGGACGGCGCGGATATTCAGAAGACCGATTTCCACGCCGACGGCTTCGACATTGAGCTCAGCGAGGCTGGCGACGAGTACAAATTTACATCAGTCGTCAACGAGGAGTCGCAGGTACAGCTTGTATTTCGCCGCGTAGGCGATGGCTTCAAGATTGGAGCCGACGGCATTTCCAAATACGGCGAGGACCTCTCTGCGCCTTGGGGTGTCATGCGCCATCTCTTTTGGCCGCGAGTGTCTGTTTCCGGTAAAATCATCATAAAAGATGAAACCGTTCAGCTCAAGGAGGCAGGAGGAATGTATGTGATGGCTTTACAGGGCATGAAGCCTCATCATGCAGCCGCGCGCTGGAACTTCCTGAATTTCCAAGGCCCGACTGTTTCCGTCGTAGTGATGGAGTTCGTTACCCCGCCATCGTACGGCAGCAGTCGCTCGTCGATTGGTGCCGTTGTTCAAGACGGCAAATTGCTGGCCACTGCTGTCAACGTGGAGATTGAGCACCTTGACGCCGCTGAGGATGACGTAGGGTGGCCCAAGCCGGGAGCTATTCGTTTCCAGCTAGACGGCCCTAAAGTTGGCGCTGCAGATGCGGACGTAGCTGTCGAAGCCAACCGCGTAAAGGTCACCGTTGCGGGCAAGCTCTCCCACACTGTCGATCGCGTGGACGTGATGGCCGAGATTCCCGCCTTCGTCAAACGTCTTGCATCGGGCGTCTCGGGCGCTCGGCCCTACATTTATCAGTACCGCAACGCGCTCGAAGCAAAGATCGAGGTCGACGGTAAGATACACACTGAGACAGGCGATGCCTACAACGAAGCGACTTTCATTTCTTGAGTTTCTATTGGCCGCTCTGAAACTGCACCAATCCTCCGTCGTCGGTGCGTCAACTTATCACTTCTTTAAAGTTATGCTAATATGAATAAATAATTCCCAATACTCAAAGCTCATAGCAGTGCAGCAGAGCCTGCACCCTTGGCTGGGAATGCACACGAACCACTCGTCGCATCACTAGAATTGCATTCACATTGTGTAAACGTTCGTGGTGAATCCAGCAAGAGCCAATGATACCATGGTCAGAGCTGCCCAGCCAAAAGGTACCCACGTAGACATATGCAGGCCGTCGGCTGTGTAGATAGCAGCAAGAATAATACCTGTAACTGAGCCGACTGCAAAGGCAAATACAGCACCGAGTATACAATAAGTCAAAAGGATCACCAGACT
>JANIVI010000018.1:0-56937 GCA_030555755.1 Wickerhamiella kazuoi | reverse complement strand
AAATCTTCATCATCGCCTTCGATCTGCAGCTTACGCTTAAGAGTCTTCGTCTTACATTGCTGCTCGAAGACATCCCAGTCTGCCTGAACTGCCTGTAGTCGGAGCATCTCGCGTTTAGCCACAAGCTTGAAAAGTTTGTTGGCCTGTTCCATCTCATGCTGTAGTCGGCGTAAACGCTCGTTGCTTTGCTGGTCAGTACGCCGTGTCTTGCGGGCCTGGCGCACCTCACGGTGTCGGAAACAGACATACGGATCGTTTTCATCTTTATCGACGTCACTTTCGAACTTGAGCATAGGGAACACAGACTTCCCTCCGCGAGCAACCTTGCGTGAGCGCCAATGCTCGTAGATTTGCTCGCCGAAGAGTTTGAATGAGCCAGCCACGGTACGGTAGGGGCTTGGTGTCCACTCACGCGTGTAGACGGATGTCTTTGTCTGCGCGAGTAGACTTTCAACGCTAACTTCATCCTTCTCGTGCTCCTCAACCCTTGTCAGAATTGCCGCCAGAAGTTCTTTGTAAGGCATCAGCTGCTTTGGAGCAGTCTGAAGAAATGGCTGTTTGGTTTGAATGGTGGACTCGAAAAGGTGAGAAATCATCTCGAATTCATCAACAGAGCACTTCTTGTTAATCTCCGCAGGTAGACTGTCGTTGAACTTCGTGAAAAATTCGTCGTCTTCCTCGTCCATGTTGTAGGGACACCCTGACGTATCCTCTACAGTAGCAGACTGCCGGATGTAAGTCTCAGAGTCAACCCAATCTGGCTTGTAGTACTGCTTAAAATTCGGCCAGACTGTAGAAGCGTTCGGCGTGGGAATGAAGACCGTCGGCGCTAGCCCTTTCGAATCTGTTAGGGCCGCGTTTGAGGCATTGAGTACAGCCTGCAGGTGGTGTTCCTCTTCCTCTCCCTTCTCAACACCGGTCTCGAGACCAAGAACCTCACGGTGTGCATCCGCATCAATATCGGGGATATCTCGTTGCCATACGATGCGGAAGCTCTGCTTTAGCGAGATCTTCCGCTGGCGAAACCTCGCCCCAGCCGCTGCATCCTGTGGCTGAGTCGCTGTTGGTGCCATGCTTATCTAAGCTTGACGCGTTAGGGGTGGCCGAATGTGTGTATGTAAGCTGGCCTGGCTCACTTGGGTGTTACCCGGTGTGCAAATTTGCAGCACTGGTGGTGGCGAGAATCCAGGGGTTACCAAGAACGGTAGGATCAGGACAGTGAAGTCTGTGATCACCGCTGAAGACTCAGGTATAGACTTCGGACGAGAGGCACGCGTCCAGGAACTAATGAAGGGGCCTTAAAGCCTTCCGTCACCCGTAGCCTGGCCTAAATTCTCAGGTCCCAACTGGGCACAGGTGCGGGGCAGCTCTGGAATGAGGACCGCAAGGGTGGCGACCGCTGCCTGTGATTGGCTGAGACGCGATCCTGACACCAGAAGCGGACCTACCAGAGACCGTTTCGGGGGCAGCGAGGCCGGCAAAAGCCCTTCGAAGACCGTGTACGGAAACGAGGCTTCACCCACAAGTAAGTGGCGGGCGTCTTTTTGGTGAGTCGTCGACCCTAGTCTGGAGCTGGGTTTGCTAACGCGATGTCGGTGCCGTGCCTGGTGGGGTTGGTGATAGTATTGCTCCTGGCAGGGTTCAAATGCCCCTAACCCAACCCCACCACCTACAATCTGCTGCCTGACCTGTCACGTGGCCCTAGCGTGCCGCCTCCTGGCGGCAGGCTGCAGCACTTGTCACGGCCACCGCGAACCACAACATCAGTTAGCATGTGAGCACACATTGTTAAATGGCACCAGAAGTTTTGAAATTACGAATTGACCCGAATATGTGTGTTGAGCTCCAGTTCGTTCAGATACACTGCTGAGAGCACGCTTGGCCTCATCTCCTGCTTCTCTGTGGCCTACTGCAGGTCTGCACGTCCGCTGCAAGCGCTATTCGCAACCAATCATACACGTGTGGATAAACACAATTGCGAGTGAATGCAATCTGCTAACTACTTGACTTGAGCTCTGTATTCAAACAAGTCGATAATTCTTATGGCCAATTCAAGAGCCCATCTACTCTAGAGTTTTAGCCTAGCAAGGCCAGGCTCGCTGTGTCTAACGTTTTACATACATAGCTTCTGCTGACCCAATCAACTCAACCTCCTCCCCCCCCTGAAGAATTTCACACGATGGTTCTCGGGACCCTTTATCCGCGACTCGCTGTCGGGGAGCCTATGCGCACCCGTGCAATCTTGGCTACCTCTCTTGTCAAGCACTTCAAGCTGGATGTGGAAATATCTGATCCTGACGACGTATTCCCATCCCAGCATTACAGGCAACTTGTTCCCGGCTTCAGGTGGCCAGACGGTTCGTTCCTCCCCGAAAGCGTCCCTATCTGCCTAGCGCGTAAGTATTTTGTTTTGGTCCGGTTTTTGTTCACCCTGTTTCACATGATGATTATCCACAATCAAACAGTTATCCCTGTCTGAAAGGACATGTGTTGATATACCAGAATCTGATCGAACTCACAGGCACAACCAATAAAGCAACATCTACTAACCAGTCACCGAAATGATACCAGGCAATGGTGGACTTCTTGGCGATGCGAGCATCAAGACTCGTAGTCAGATTCTCCGGTGGATGGTTTTCACGAACTATGATGTGATGGGACCCTCTGCTGAGCTTTTCCGTCAGAAAGTTGGTAGGAAGCCTAAAGACAAAAAGCTGTGGGATATCAACTGGGAAGAAGTCCAGAAAGTAAACGACATCATGGAGGACCACTTAACTAAAAATGAGTACCTTTTGGGTAATCAGCTCACCCTGGCTGACCTGTTTGCCGTCCAAATGTACTTTCGCGGTATCGAGCACCTTTATGACGACGAGTACCGTGCCAGGTTCCCGAAAATCTTTGGCTGGTGGGCCAAGGTCACCAAGAATGAGATTTTCGGCGGATTCTTTGAGCAGACCCAGTTCTTGAAAAAGCTCGAGATACCATCCTGGGATGAGTAGAAAGATTGCGCAGAAGTGTGTAGCCTGTCTCATTATAAGCTCAGGTGGCCTATATGTACCTGTACTGTATTTATAACTTATTTATTGCTTATGATTGATGATCGTATTATAACTACTGTCGACGCAAAGAATATTCAGGTTCAAAATAGCCCTACCATCAACTGCTCACAAGCTGTCAGGAGCCTGATGCGTTTCTGAAGATGATCGAATGATGAAGAGTGTGTTATATACATAAATTAGACCAACGAGGTTGGACATGAGCTTTCAGACAGGTAGATAAACGTTTAAAGTCATCTGGACGAATCCATAGTCTAAGAGGTACCAGAAAGTAATAAAAGTAATTTGGTCATCATTGCAAGCTCAGGTCCACTCTCTTCAGCCCCAGGAACCCTCCTGGCAGTACTTTCACACACGAAAGTTCTGAGTGTCCATCGTTGAAGAATGTGAAGAAATTCGTCCTGACTAACCTATTGAGCTGGCACGCGCTTACGCGCATCGCTGACGCGCATGTGCACGCCCTAAGTGATATTGTAGAGCAGCCTCAGGACCCGTAGCAATCCCAATAGGTAGACAAATAAAAATAAATTTAATATATATCGAATAAATCAGTCGTTAAGAATACCTCACGGTATCAATTTTTCTCAGCTTCATTTGGCGGCGATCTCAGGCTCAGGCCCATGCTGTCGGTGCACACCCAACTTGAGTACTGAGTAGTTCGTATCTTGCAAGGATGGCGGGCTGCCAATGCCCACATTGCTGCTCTGCGAATGACTTCGTGCGCCCTTCGGTGTGCCGATTGGTTCTAGGACGCGAGCAGCTGCACCACTGCCGCCACCTGTTGATGGTCGCCAGGCCGCGTTGCCCCACAAGTCGCTGGTAGAGGGCCGAGCTGCGGACATAGAGTTTCGTGAGTTACGCCTCTCACGTTCCTGAGGCGTCAAAAGATCAGTCAGCGCCGACGGAACGAGCGCCTCTTCAAATCCTTCCTCGATCGCGTCGTCATCAGGTTCATCTTCCTCGTCGTCAGTAATAGCGGACCCTTCAAATGCTAGTGACGCGTACTTCTGACGCAATACCCCGTTACTGTCACCCCATATAGATATAGACCCAACTGGGGTGGCACCAGCAGCGACATTGGGAGCTGAAGATCCGGGTGGGAATAGCTGACTCTCGGCGCGCGTTGTATGGAAAGACCCTGGCCGCGAGCCGGCAGTTGAGCTAGGATTCGACGATGCATTTGCAATCCCAAATGAGAAGCTGCGTAGAGCCGGAGGTGAGACAGCGAGCGAAGCAAAGCGTGAAGAAGGTGAGCCGGTGCCAAGACTGGGGAGAGCAGAAGCCGGCGCAGGGGACACGCTTCCAATAACGTTGCTACCGAGAAGTCCTGCCTGTCCTGGGCGGACAGGGCCACCAAGCCGCGTAGTAGCTGACCCTGCTACGAGCGCGCCCGGGCTGCTCGAGAGGCTGCCTGTGTGGCTCGTAGATGTACTGCTGAGGCCATGTGGGGAAGCCACAGGAACCGACAACGAAGAAGATCCGTTTCTGTGTTGGCTGGATATGCCGTTCGAGCCAGAAAGTGGCGTGGTCACGGTCGCCAGGTTCCGAGCAACCGATGCATCTGCCACAGGAAGGTGGCTGCTGGCAGACGTGGCGTCGCCGTGGCCAAGAGTCTGGGCGCTGGTGGTACTGCGTCGCGAATTCGGAGAGCCCCCATTGTAAGGGGCCTGTGTAGATGAATGAGCTGCAGATTGATTGATAGGCTGTCCGCTGGATGCTGCAGAGCTATCCTCACGGCGCTGCTTTTTGTTGATGCGACGGCCGTCAGGTGTGATGTGCACCAGAGCACACTTTGCGCCAAACTTACAATTGCCCTTTTGGAAGTATTTGCAAGTAGCCTCAGATTTGGTATCTAGCTCGTGAGAGAAGGGGCAGGAATCTCCAGCCTGGCAGATGCCCTGGCGAAAGAACTTGCAGGGAACATGGGACACGTTCTTAGACGCCGGCGGCGACTTGGAGGATCCAGAAGTGCCATTGCCGGTCGAAGAGCCTGGCGAGCCTTGTGTTCCGCCGTGACGACCGGCCTTCCGGCCCTTGGAGGCCGCAGCGTCACCAGAAAATGTATACTGTGCGCCAACCGACGCGGATGACGTCGGTTTTGAGTCACTGCGGCGCATTTAACGCTTCCGGAAAAACAATTGATAGATATCTGTGAAGTTTGGTGCCTTTTTGTGCCACTCGGCACCCCTTCCAGGAGCTAGTGTTTAATGATGATAGGGGAATACTGGGGCTGTCGCGGTGATGACTGATAGCATGGCGCATGACGACATGCTGCCCTGAGCCAGGGCTAGGTCGAATGGCTTGCAGCGGACAGCTGCGGGTGACAGCGTTGGGCTACGTATGGGTAAGGGTATACCAGAAGCGGCGGGGCGCCGACGCCACTCTCAGAGGCTTTTCAACATTCCTTGCAGTCGCTCGGCGAGATTTAAAAAAATTCGAAGGCAGTAGCCATCCTGAAAACTGGTTTTGGCCGTACTGTTTTCTCCGGAGCCTGTTTTCGGGCCTCCATAGTACCCCACTTCCGAGGCGTGGTTTGGCGCGCAGATCTCATCTCGGCTCGGGCGGCGGGCCCACCTGCCCTA
Source organism: Wickerhamiella kazuoi (assembly GCA_030555755.1). NCBI lineage: Eukaryota > Fungi > Ascomycota > Dipodascomycetes > Dipodascales > Trichomonascaceae > Wickerhamiella > Wickerhamiella kazuoi. The sequence goes on along the minus strand of JANIVI010000018.1, from coordinate 51,299 downwards.
CAGAGGCACACATGCCATGGCTCCCCACAGCCTGTTGAGTCCCATCAGCACCGGAGCAGGGGTGTCGGCCAAGTACTCACTATTTGAGAAGCCTTGAGGTTTTATGGTGCCTGGATGCAGACCACTAACTACTTTTAGGTCTCGGGGCCTCGCCGTTAGGGGCACCGTAGAAGATGGCCTGGCTTATCGCCCGCCACGGCCCTCAGGCTGCCTGATCCTGCAGCTGCATGAAGGTCGCGGGTGGATGGCAGCTGGGATCCAAATCAAACGCACTTTGATGCAGCAAGCAGACGGCAAACTGTCGTGCGTAATTCGAGTCTCCAGAGAAGAACAAGCTCGCCGATCACGCGACGCTTTCAGTAGCCGCGACCGCGCTACCGCTACTACTACTGATCGCGTGACCAAATGCAATGGGAGCACGGGCCGCAGCTGTCACAAATCTGAAACCGTGACATCTTTCGACAATAAACTCAGGCGATCTCCAGTCCCCAAGGCTAGCCGGCTCGCTAACAAATTGTCTTACTGCAGGTGGCTGGGCCGTCATCCCAGTGCGGAAGCGCGTGCTCATCTAGGCCATCGATAAGCTCTGGACTCCTTATCGCGGGCTAGGGCACGCGAGGCTGCCAGGGTGGGCGGGGCGACGCGCATCTTGGCTGAGGCAGCCCTCCACGCCTAAGAATGGAAGCACCCCCTGCGCTGCCCAGGCAGGCAACGGGTGAGCGAGAGGGGCGAGGAAGTGGGTAGGGAGATTTACGGGCAACGGGGCAAGCTCTTATCGTCGGTTCAGCGTTGGCACTGGCCGCCGCCACTAACTTTTTCTATATTTTAATGCTATTGGGTGGGACTACTCGTTGTAGTGATATACCAGGTAATTCGGCAAACCGAAGATCTGGTATCCTAGTCGTTTGGCCATCTTGGCAAAGCCCTCTGACTCGATGAGGTGGTAGAATGGGAACGGGGGGAACATGGCGCCATCACGGTGGACGTCAGCCTTCACGAGCAGCGCGGTCGCGCCGACGCCATCGAGCTCCATCTCGTCCGACGGCGAGCCCGAGGGCGAATGCAGGTGCGCCATCAGCGTGCGGTAGGTGGCCATCTCGGCGTAACCCTCAAGCAAAATGTCGTCGGGCCCGAGCGAGTCGCCAATCTGGCGCGCATGCTCCGAGTCCACCCAAGAGTTGTAGTCATATGCGCGCGTTTTCTCCGTCCCATCCGTATCCACGAAGCGCTGCCAGCAGTTGGCCACGAGCACGTCTTTGTTGTGGCGGGCCATGTCCTGGAGCAGGGTCGGCGGCGTCTCGACAATGTCGCCGTCGAGCCATAGCACCCAGGCGGTATCATGGGCAAGCGTCGTGAACAGCAGCGAGTTGCGAGCCAGCGACTGCAGCTTGCGCCGCTCCTTTTGGTTCTTCATCGCGTGCCGCTCGGCCTCAAGCTGTGACTGCGGCGAGTCCGTGTCCTGGCGCAGGAGGTGCACCTTGGCGAAACGTTCCGATTCGGGTCCAGCCTGAACTTTCTTGATTTCTGCCGTCAGCTGCTCGAGCACGGTGTCGCCCGCGTCGTTGTTGGGCACAATAAAGCCCAACTCCGTGCGCGGGCGCGGGTAGGTGAGCTTCAGCAGGTTTTGCCAGTACTCGGGGTAGAACTTGGCTAAGGGAGTCAGAATCAGGACCTTCTCTGTATTGCCGGACATGTCCGGCGTCGATTTGAGCTGATTCATGTCGAAGACCCGCACGCGGCCGTCGAGCTCTGCCGCAGGCACGGTCGCTGAGCCGATCACGGGCTCGCTCACAACGCTACTAAAGAGTAGGCGAAGGAAGAACGTGCCCGCCAGTACAATTAGCACGGCATACACGTACTCTTGTGTCTTTCGACTGGCGCGAAACCGACCGCCAAATCGCCGAGGCTCCATTCCAGGATTTTTGCCAAACAGTCAGCCAGGGGTGAAGGAAACCAGACGTGCCTCGCTGGGAAGAAGCTGACGTCGCGCGCGCTGGGACAGCCAAGCCCACGCTGGGACAGGGTGCGGGGCCGCTGCCAGGTGGACAATTCGCTGTGAGCTCCAAATCCCTGCCCCGGGACGGCGCTTAGTCACGACTAGAGATCACTCGAGCACAGAGGCCCACAACCCGTGGCTGACTAAGATGGATGTGAAGGCGCTTGTCCACCATCTTACGCCAGAGAGGAGCAAGAATGCCCCAATCCCGGGCGCTGCAGATAGGGCACACTGGGCTTGGCGTGTGTCTGGGACTAAGGCAGTCACAAGTGCCTTGGTTTCGACATCCGTGACAAGCAAGTAGAGTGTTTGGAAGGAGATGCGTTAGTAGTTACAGCGTTTCTAATAGCCTCGTGTGTTTTTATGCTTCTTTTGGTCTGGGGGAGTCACAGATCGGCTCTCGCGAAGATCCTCGCGCTCGGAACCCCTAAGCTCAGGATGCCACAAAACGACAGGGCCTGAAGCCGAGCGACGATCATCCGACTGGTAGCGAGGTCTCGCGGGTGGTACCGCAGGCGAGTTCGGAGAACTCTTTTCTCCGGAAAAGAATAGTGTCAGCTATATTTTATAATTAAAACGAGCCCGGGCTAAAATAACGCACTGGTTTTAGCAGCAACGATGACTCTTTAGGCAGCTACACCCACGCGGCATGCCATCCCACCGCACTGCAGCTAGACGCGGTCGCGAGTGCCGTGCATTGCACGCGGCAAACCCTGCAGAGCAGCGGCACCCACGAGGCGCTACGCTGATCATACATCTCGTTTCTGGTACAACGGACTATTGAGAGACGGGCCGGGGTCAAAAAAAAATCCACCATGTGCTTAAAGTAGGCATATGCAAGGTCGGTCTTCATTTGTACCCCTGGAACGCGCTCACTCTCCGTTATCCCGCGCTTTGGTCGGCTTAGGAATGTTGACAACCACCTTGCCGCGAAAGCGACAGTCACTTTGCTTCGGAAAATACATACGTGAGCTATTTCACCATGAAGAGGATGCTGTCGTCACTAATTTCCGTGTCAACATCGAATCCGAGCGCGGTGTAAAAGGCGACAGCCTGACGGTTGCAGGTAAACGTGCGCAAGGTCAGGGTTGCCGGGGCGGCAGCCACGACTGTCTCTAACAAGTGCCGGCCTAGACCACGACCATGCCACTTTGATGCAACATGCAGCTCATATATAAAAGTAGTTGGCGAACCATGGTCGTCCACGTCCTTGAGCACGTAGCTGATGAACGCAACGATACCCTTGTCATCGTATGCCAGGTCATATGCAAGACCAGGAGTGTCGAGCATCTCCTGCAGCTTCGTCTGTCGATCCCAGCGATCACCAGCAGCCAGATAGAGAAATCGGATTTTACGGATAAGCTTGTAGCACGCATCGACCTCGGCCTTCGAGAGCTCAGATGCCGGCTTCGTCACGAAGTTGAGGTCATAGCGTGAACCAACTGCGGTGCTCCCGCTCATCCGGTAGCCCCACCACTCAGAGTGAAAGAAGCCGCCGCACGTACCTTAAGCCGGCTCAAATCTGTCCTTGGGTGCAAAGGTGACTCTGGAGAGCGTCAAAACAGCGAGGTAGCCAGTAGTCGGTCAGTTGGAGCCACGAGCCGATGATGTGTCATCCACGACACGGCACGAGGCTCGGTCGGTGGACTGCAGATCCACGCATAAGCTCTGCAGGAGAGAAGGTTGCGCCCCTCCTTGCGCCGTGGGACGTGGCAGCGCGCGGTGTGCTCAAGTTGCTCAGGGTCCCGGCCGGTCCGAATCAGGTGACATCGCATCATTGTCTAGACCCGCTGGCGCAAGTAGACAGCTAAAAGCTCATGTTACAAGTCAATAGCGAGCGAATAAACCGTCATAGCTTGGTTCGAAGCCCTGACAGGTCTTGGAACTGCTGCAAGGGCTGTCGCGCTGATCGTGCAGGGGCCTCCTGGTGCCTAGCTGAGGTCGGTTCGGGTGATCTCTCGGCACCGAAGGTCGCTAAACACGCCACAACCCACGAGAAAGGTGGCACATAATGTGGGTGGTGACGTAGTCTGCAGCCCCGCTGCAGCCGATGGCCGAACCTATGTCCGGGCGCGTTGCTTAGGAAAGACATGGGCACGGCAAAGGCGCCAAGATACCAGCGGCGACTCTCACATAAATGATAGACGCTTCAACGTGGCGCTCTAGCTTGAGTTCCGGCTATCACTTCTTTTGCAAGTTCTCGGGGGGGCCCCCAGGCTCATGTTCGGTACATCTCTCGAAGCCCGAACGGTCAGTCTTATCATGCGATGGGGCGCTAGTGCAGAGGTGCGGCGCTGCCGAACGATGCCTAGGCTCTGCTGCACGGCAGCCGGCACTTGCATAATGATGGATGAGGGCAAGTTCTGTGGCCTTGTGGCTGGTGCAAACAATAATATTTTGCTGGCATGCACTTTCGGAAAATTGTGTTCTCTCAAGGCCTATGGACTTGGCCGGTAGCTTTCGCTTTGTGACTGATAGTCTGGCACTGACGCGTCTGTGCTCCCCGAGTCACGGGTGCAAGCGGCTGCGTATGCATCCTGCACGGCCCAACCCCCAGGTGATTTCGGCACCCTGCAGGACGAGACACGGCGCATGCGGCACTTCCTCGAGCCTTCATAACAGGGCCATCTCGCCGGTTGCGGCATCCACCTCTCGTTTCAGAAAGAGTCCACCAGCAGTCGAAATCTTATTGCTGTCTTTCGCCTCGCGTTGTATACACACACAACACGCTCTGTCCTGTTCGCAGATATTCTATTCGAGATTCAAGTGATTCTTTAGCGGTTCACAAAGCCAACCGCTTATCGCATTTTGAACCCATACACACACCATGGCCACACTCGACAACTCCTCGAATCGCTCGTTTCACTTTGGCCAGGGCCAGCAGGGTGACGCGCTCTTCACCTCGCAATTCCGCCCGGCCGCGTTCAACCCCATGGGCCCTGCTGTCGCGACCAACTTTTCCGGTACCGGCACCACGCACGAGCTTCATGCTAATGGCTGGGCGGACCAGGGCCATGGTTCCAGCGGGCCTCTCCAGCCTATGCTCGGTGCATCGGCGGCTGGCGCCTATGGCTCGGGGCCCCACGGCGCTGCTCCTCTCACGGCCGGGAACACGGAGGCGTTGCCCAGCCTCTCCAGTGGCCTTCTCCCTACGCCGTCGCCTCCACCTATGCCTGGAATGATGCTCCGCGATCCACTTGGTGGTGTCGGTGCCTATGGTGCTCAGCGCCTAGGTTCTTCCTATCCGTCAGTGTACAGCTCAAACCACCCCGCTATTGGTGTTGCCAACACCAGCGGTGTTCCAATGAGCATCCCTTCGATGAACCCTTACGCCACAAGTCCTCCTTCGCTGCCCGCCGTCCAGCAGCTGCCGAACGCCGTGCCAGGCCCCGCGCCAGGTCACAGCCCTTACGCGCTTTCAGCGCCGTTCAGTGTACCCCAGAACCAGTACGGCATGTTCAAGGCCCCAGTTGTGCCACAGTACGCTCCTGCTGAGAACCATGCGGCCCGCCAGGTCAAACGCAAGCACAACTGTATGATCTGCGGGAAAGAGTTTGCGCGCCCTTCAGCACTGCAAACGCACATCTACTCACACACGGGCGAGAAGCCATTTGTGTGTGAGCACAAGGGCTGCGGTCGCTCTTTTTCGGTAGTATCGAACCTGCGCCGTCACCGTCGGGTGCACGCCAAATAGGCCAGCTCGATGGCCCTAAGAACGTTCAACCGCTCTCTTTGTAGCAGCCACCATCAGTATTTATTCTAATATATTATATACGTGTCCACGTCTCTGATATGACGACGCTGTTTCTCTACGTGCACTCTCCAATAACTGTCGGACTTCCGAATTCGCGCTAACGCACATGCCGGGATACATTCCCCTGATCAGCGCCGGTGCCCCGGATTGGCCGTGCGGCCGCGTCAGATCACCAGTGATCGACACTGACGTGCCTAATAAGCGCGCACGCACCTGCGGGTCCGTCCTCTGGCGGCCACCATGGGGGCCAACGTCCGTTCATGACACGCTATACGGAATTGCGCTCTTCTCTATCTCGAATTGGCGCCTCGGCCGATCGTAACGCCATCAGAGTTTCCTGAGATCTGGGGGAAATAATGCCACTTCCAGATCTAGCTTACGCCTGGGCCTAGACAGCATGCAGTCCGCGAAGCTCCATGCACCATATTCGCGCATCACTCCCCGCTCGACTCTCGCTGCGCAGCACTTGCCGGCCGATTAGGATGTAAACCATCAATAGTCGCAACGAACGACACCTTGAGCCTGGGCAGCTATGACATTTAATGTTCGGACGTTCAGCTTGCCGTCACTTCTTGAAGCGCATTCAGGCACTATGGATTGGTTTTCATGCTCTTGGAGTCGCATAATGCAGCCCCTTCGCGAGCAAATATGATTTTCAGGTGCCGATCCTGTCTCCGAGCCTCGGTGTTAGCTCGCCTGCGAACAAGGCGGGAATGCAAGGTGCGAGCTAGCACCAATTTTATGATAGCATAGCTGAGCTTTTGGTGACGATAGCTAATAGCCTATGCTATTGTTATACCAACTTCAGCGCGCGGCAGTGGGTTGTTGAGCCGTGGGGCCACTAGCGCGTTTGCGGCAGCTGCTGCAGGAATGCGGAGCCGGCTTGCATGACGTGGCGTCGGGGCTGGTCGTGCATTATGCATGTCGCATTCTGCCCGAGTGCGCCGCCACCCGAGTCATGCGCGATGGTGGTGGGGGCAAACTACGGGGATTTCTACAAGAGCTGGTGATAGGTATTGCGCAGGCCTGGCGTTCGCGTGTACGTTCAAGGATTTAGTCAAGGCCGCTCTGGCGAAGTTTTCGCCAGACTTAATTGCTTCAGGCATATGAAACACAAGCACTTAGGCTCGCCCTAATACCGCATAATTTACCCACCTGGCGCCGTGCAGGAGGCTACACAACCATGCCACAACCCACATGACACCGAAGGCGGAGCGTGCGATTCCGGCCGGGCTGTCTACAACCGCAGGGGTGTGTGCACACGTAAGATGCAGCAGTCGAGCGAGCTTGTTTCATGATCAAGGTAGAGAGAAAGAAAAATAAAAGCACAAGCAATATAGATATTGAATAAGTTAATCTTCATGGTGATGAGCAGGTTCGAGCGACCTACTAACAGACCTTTTTACCGCCTCATTTGGTCTGACCCCGAGAATGCTCAGGCTCGCCAATTGATAGCTTTGATAACTGACGACGTTCAGCTACGGCGTGTATGCCGGAAGCGGCTCCGCAACACCGTTAGCACGAGCAGTTGCCGCCGAGGAGACAGCTTGTCCAAATTTTTCTACAAAGTCAAACGCTCCTCCGCTGCTGAAGCTTAGCTGCAAATGCCAGGTAGTATGTGGCTCAAACGTGGAGTCACTTGCAGGCACGGCCAGCGCCTCCCACAAGTTGGGACCAAACCAAGGCTGAACGATCTTTGACTGCTGGATGCCTCCTGCAGCTTTTGAAGGCACAAGCGGCAGAGACAAGCTACGAAACTCGCTGTCACCTTTACCAACAATGTGGTAAGTGACAGGCTGTGCAATGAGCAAAATACGCTGGTTCGAGAGGAACAACTGCGCAATCGCCTTTATTGTGGTGCTGTCCGAAGGACTGGTCAGCTTGATAGACACCTCGTTCTTCGAAAATAAGATGATCTCATGCTCATCCAATTGACGCTTCGACGTGTTGAACATTGCCACCGACTTCTTTGCTTGAACAGTACAAGGCTGTGAACAGGAAGTTGAGGGGCAAGCCCATGGGTTCCTCATGGGTTCCTCCCCTACCCAGGATCCTATGGGCAAGGGCGGCGCTATCCCACGAGCATGGTTCTATTAGCTTATCTGATCCCGCCTGCCCAGCCGTCCGCGGAGGCCTAGCAGTGAGTTCAAGCGCGTTGCTTTGTCAGGACCCAGGTAATTTTTTTAACCCTAAGGCCGGATTTTTTTTATTCCTCTCATCCACGGACAATGCAATTGACGTGGAAGGACATCCCCGTGGTCCCGAACTCAAATGAGTTCATGGACGTCATTTTGAACCGCACGCAGCGGAAGACGCCCACTGTCATCCGTGCGGGGTTCAAAATTCAGCGTATCCGCGCGTTCTATATGCGTAAGGTCCGCTACACTGCGGACGGTTTCGTCGAGAAGCTGCAGGAGATTGTCGAGGCATTCCCCCGCATCGACGACATCCACCCCTTTCACCGCGATCTGCTTGACACGCTGTATGAGAAGAACCACTACAAAGTGAGTCTTGCGTCGCTGTCGCGGGCAAAGACCCTGGTCGAGCAAGTTTCGCGCGATTACGCGCGCCTCCTCAAGTTTGGCCAGTCACTGTTCCAGTGCAAGCAGCTCAAACGCGCCGCGCTTGGCCGTATGGTTACCATCGTCAAACGTCTTAAGGATGCGCTTGCCTACTTGGAGCAGGTTCGCCAGCACTTGGGTCGTCTCCCGAGCATCGACCCCAACACACGCACACTGCTGATCTGCGGTTACCCGAACGTGGGCAAGTCGTCGTTCCTACGCACCGTTACGCGGGCCGAGGTCGATGTGCAGCCTTACGCGTTCACGACCAAGTCGCTGTATGTGGGCCACTTCGACTACAAGTACCTGCGGTTCCAAGCGATCGACACGCCCGGTATCCTCGACCGCCCTACCGAGGAGATGAACAACATTGAAATGCAGTCTATTTATGCGATCGCGCACATTCGCTCGTGCGTCCTGTACTTCATGGATCTCAGCGAGTCGTGCGGCTTTTCGGTCGCCGAGCAGGTGAAGCTGTTTCACTCGATCAAGCCACTTTTCGCCAACAAGACGGTGATGATCGTCATCAATAAAATCGACCTCATGCGCCCTGAGGACCTGGACCCTGAGCGCGCCGAGCTGCTGAAAAGCGTCATGAGTGAGAACGTTGAAATCCACGAGCTGTCGTGCGCGACCGAGGAGGGTGTCATGGAGGTACGCAACAAGGCCTGCGAGAAGCTGCTGACGGCACGCATCGAGCAGAAGATGAAGTCGACGGCGCGCATCAGCAGCATCCTTAACCGGATTAACGTTACGCGCCCGACGCCGCGCGACGATGTTGTGCGCGCGCCGCACGTGCCTGAAGGCGCGCTTGACATCGACACCGAGCGCGTACTCTCCAAGGAGATTGAGGCGGCCAATGGTGGCGCTGGTGTCTACCAGCCCGACTACCATGAGGCTTACATTCTCGAGAACGACGAGTGGAAGAATGACATCATTCCCGAGATTCTCAACGGCAAAAACGTGTACGACTTTATGGACCCCGAGATTGGCGAGAAGCTCGCGGCACTCGAAGCCGAGGAGGAGCGTCTCGAGGAGCAGGGTTTCTACGAGTCCGAGGAGGAGATGGAGGATTCGGAGGCCGAGGACATTCACGCCAAGGCTGCATGGATCCGCGACCGCCACAAGATCATGATGAACGCGGCACGCCTCAAGAAGAGCAACGGCCGCACCGCTGTGATCCCGCGCAAGATGGGCCACCGCTCCATCGACGAGATGGAGGGTCACTTCGACGACATTGGTGTCGACGTCGCCGCGCTGTCCAAGAAGGCGCGGGCGGCGAGCCACATCGAGATCAAGCCGCGCGGCGCCGATGCCGTCGCTGGCTCGGCCGGCACGACCGTCGACGCCGGCCGTCTGCCCACGATCGACCACGACGTCATTCGCAAGCTCAAGAGCGCGAGCTCCAAGGCCAAGTACAACAAGGGTCTCAAGGAGAAGCGCGCGAGCCAACGCACGTGGGCCACCAAGGGCCGCGCGGGCGAGGCCGACCACCACCAGACCGCCAGTATTCCCAAGCACCTGTTCAGCGGCAAGCGCGGCATCGGCAAGGCCCAGTGGCGCTGAGCACCCGCGTGGTGCGTTCATTAGCCTGTTTAAATATTTTTATTGTACTCGCATTTGATTTTGCCTAAAAGAGGCCGTCGAGGTTGTCATCGTCGTCGTCGTCAACGGCATCGTCGACTGCCGCGGTTACAGCTGCATCGCCAACGCCGGCGGCCTCGGCCACGGCGGCCGCCGCCGCTGCCGCCGCCTCATCGCTCTCTGCCGCTGCCGCAAGACTGCGCACGACCGCCGCATCCTGGAGTCCAGACACGTCGGGAGATCCAACCGCCGAGGCCGGCGCGGGCGTCTCCGACCGCGGCGCCTCTTCCTCCTCCTCGTCGTCCACGTCCATCGCATCCTCGTCCTCGTCCTCGTCTTCGGCGTCGCCCGCGGCGCCGTTCTTGGCATCGGCCGTCGTGCCGTCCGCGTTGAGTGCGATCGGCGCATTGCGCTCATTCTTCTCCTCCACGTCCTTGAGCAGGCGGAACTTCATGTCGAGCTCCTTCTGCATGCGCGCCACCACGTCAATGAGACGACCCTTCATTATCTGGTTGGCTGTGTTGTCTGCATCACGCTGCTTCGAGTCAATCGTCGCCTGCAGCTCCTTGATCTCCTCTTTGAGCAGCTTGTTCTGCTGGCGGTTGTCCTGTGCTTCTTCGTCAAGGTCGTCGTCGTCATCATCATCCTCGTCGTCTTCGTCGTCCATGTCGCCATCAGAGTTCTCCGCCTCGAGCGCGCGCTCGAGCTCCATGCCCAGCATGTCGTCGTCCTCCTCCTCTTCTTCCTCGTCGTCGTCGTCGTTGTCGCCAGCCAGCGCGCTCAGATACGCCTGCTCGCTCATGACCTCGGCAGGATCGAGAAGCCGGTGCTCCACCTCAACAGCCTCGATGTCGCGCCTGAAAAGCTCATCAACCTTCTGCTCGATTGTTTCGATCGCCTTGTTCGACATGCGCTGGTGGAAGCGCCGGCTGCGCACATTGTGTAGTGGCGGCGTGATGCCGTGTGGGTAGAGCACAGGCTCGGGGCGCACGCTAGCCGCATCACTTTCGCGTGCGATCTTGCTTGTCACAAGTAACATCTGCGACACGTCCGTGGTTTTGAAGATATTTTTGCGGTCAAAAGTTTTGAAAATCTCGGTTACCGTCGGCAGGTCCACCAGTTGGCCGGCGTACATCTCGCCCTTGATAGTGACAATGGCGCGCCTTTGGTCTTCCCACTTGAACGAAATGCCCGAGAAGTCGTTGCTCGCCACCGCCTTGCTGAGATGATCGAGGCCGGCGCCCGGCATCATGCGAAGCACGATCGACTCCTCCATCAGCGGGTCCTCCTCACGGTCGGGCGCTTCCGAGTCGTAGCCCTCGCCGTGGCGCGAACTCGTCTTGACACGGATTTTTGGCGCCTTTGGCTGGGCCACGCTCAGGCTCAGCCGCGGCAGCCCGTCACCCTCGCCAGCCTCGCCGGCAGCTGACGTTCCTCGACTAGACGCACCCGCGCTGGCAGTGGCGGCGGCAGCACTGCCCGCAGTGCCGCCGCTCTCGTCCTTGACCTCCGGCTCCGCACTCGCACTGAATTTCAGCTTCAGCATGGCAAGTGGCAGAACAGTCGCGTGGGTCCGAACGGGCACCAGCGGCCTCGGGGGTAATCTGGGACTTGAACTTGGCTGTGCGGCCTCAGTTGTCAGCCGCGTCCACCTTGGGAGAGAACACATCTAGAAATTTCACACCCCAGACCCATTTCACATGCGAGTCCCAAGCACTCAGCCGGCATGATGCAGAACACGCGAGGCGAGTGGGCTGGTATCGTCAAGCGGCTGTACGGACGGAAAAGCCTGGCCAACTACCCGCACTTGGTCGAGGCCGTGCGCGCGCTCGGGTACCCCGGGTTCTACAAAGACGCCACCATCGTCGACGCGTATCCGGGTACCGGCGTCTTGTCGGCGGCCCTCTACAACGAGATCGGCCCGGCTAAGCACGTCATGTTTGAGCCGTTCAAAACGTACGCACGCTTCCTGCGCACGCTCAAGACGCCGAACGTTGTCCTTAGTGAGCTTGATCCGTACCGCTGGGGATCGTACACGACAATGATCGAGACTGGCCAGCTGCCCGTCTCGCACCAGCCGTGGACCCAAATTCATGATGGCATGTTTTTTACGGCAGCGCTTGGACACCCCCAGGGTGAGCAGCTTGCAACTCAGTACCTCAACTGCGTATCAAACCGCTCCTGGCTGCAGCGTTACGGGCGCGTACGCATGCTGTTATTTCTCAAGGCCACAACCGCCGAGAAGATGCTTGCGGGCCCCGGTGAGCGCTACCGGCACCGACTCGCCGTCCAACGCGAGTCTTGCTGTGACGTCCGCGTCGTATTTCATACTCAGACGCCGAAGCGCAAAAGTCCGAACCCGGCGCCATACCCTGCGCTGTTGGAGAAGCCGCTGCTCCAGTGGGATCAGAAGGAAGATGTTGCTGCTACCAAGCAGGTCCCCATGAGCCTGATCGAGCTCACACCGAAAGAGCACCAGGTGGAGCTACTCGATGAGTTCGAATACGTCTCCAAAAATCTGTTTCTTCTCAAATCGACACCCCTCTCCGAGGCCATCAACAACCTAGGCCCCGGCGCCGACGAGTACGTTGGCCCCAAGGTCGAGGACCTTTTGCATAAGACACCTAAAGAACTCACTCTCGAAGAAATTCTGCGCATCACGCGGGCATTTTTCGAATGGCCCTTCAAGCCAGAATACCTGCATGATTTCTACGAGGAGTCGCTCATGGCCGAGTGAGCCCTGTCGCCGTGCTGGCTGCAGCGCAGGCGCTGCTGCGGCAAAATCTTCCATACTGTACATATAATAAGGCGCCACATACGTGGCGCTATTAGTCGCTAGATTTTACATCTGAAAGCGAAATTTCTATACATTGTTCACGCCTAATCGAAGGACGTGAATTCGTCAAGGCTGTCATTGCCACCGCCTAGGTACGAGTTCATTGGCATTGTTTCATCTTGACGGAGCCCGCCAAGCACATCTTCGATGTCGTCAAAGGCGCTGTCAGCATGCAGATGATCCTGGCTGGCCGACGAATTCTGGTGGTGAGCGTCGCCAGCGTCCAGAGGGTCACCCGACCCAACAGGGTCCTGGTCAAAGGACCCCGGCTGCCCCAGCGACTGCGACAACTGTGACTGCTGTGCCGACGAATGCTGCTGATGAGCTAGGGGATCTTGATGTAAGGGCTGAGCCTGCTGGATACCACTCTGAGAAACCGGTTGCTCGTCTGATTGCGCCTGAGGCGATACCAGTTGAGATCCTGGCTGTTGACCTTGCGACTGTGGCGAGAAGTGCCCAAAGTGTAGACTCTCGGGCATCTGCTGCGGCGAAACCGTCGACGAAGTCGAGTGGGGCGCCGAAGCCGTGGCGCTGGAGAGAAGGTGCTGCGAATGCGAGTGCTGGTGTCCGAGCGAGTGGCCCTGAGAGAGAGGCTGCGAGTGCACCTGCATTTGATTGGCAAAGTGCTGTTGTGGCTCCTGTGGCTGCTGCTGCTGCGGCTGCTGCTGCGGCTGTTGCTGCTGCTGCTGCTGCTGCTGCTGCTGAAGCTGAAGCTGCTGAAGCTGCTGAAGCTGCTGAAGCTGCTGCGGGGTATGGATCTGAGAGTCCGTGGGTAATCCCTGGGAGATAGGTGCACCAGGCAGCCCAACAAGGCCGCCAGGGGCTCCGCCAACCCCACCGGGAACCTGCCCAAGGGCTTTGCGCAGCGGCTGCGGAGCGTGCGGATCCATCGGCGGCTCAGCACCAGCTAGCTTCGTGTAGGCCACAACAAATACTTTCTCGAGCTCGTCGGCGTCCTGGTACACGAACGAGCCCTCCTCATTATACCGGCGTGCGTTGGCAAACATGAGCCGCCAGTCATAGGCGAACTGATCTAGCACCTGATACATTTTCTGCGTGATCTTCTTCTCAATCATCGACACAGCGATGGGCGACGAGATGATCTTGTAGTAATCGGGGTAGAAGCGCTTAGACGGTGGCTCCAAAAACAGATCGATACGCTTGCGCCCATCCGGCGCCTCCGTAGCCTTAATCGCTCTCGTGATTTCCTCCATTTCTGCCGTTATCTGGGCGCGCGATTCGGGCGACAGCGTCTCCTTAATCTTAGGCGGGCGACCTTGACGCTTGACGCGGCCCACAGGTTGGATAGCTGACGGATGGCGTGAGCCACTCTTGGAGCCGCCGTCAGCTGACGGCGACCCATAAAATTCATTCTCCGGTGAGCTTGGGCTCTCACTCTGAAATTCGCGTCGCCCGCGGCGCATTAGCTTGGCGCGTTTACGAGCGCCGTCGTCCAAGAACTTGTCACCGAAATCGCTTCCGCCGTTTGCCCTTAGCTCACCCTTGCGCATACGCGAGCTACGCTTAGTACCCGTGTTGAAATCTTGGCCATCATCCTCAGCCATTTGCCGATCCAGATATTCGTCGCTGCAGACTTCGGGCAACTCGCCCTCCGTGAACAGACGGGGCAGGGTACCCGGCGGCTCATTAGCCATGCGCGCGCGATCGACCTGGGCGAATTTCTCACGCTCGTCTTCATCGCGAGCTAGCATGCTGTTCAGCTCGTCATCATCCAGGTTCTCAGGCTCATCATCCTCCTTCTGGTCGCCAACTTTGACGTCTTCGGCTTCGAGCAGTGAGCGCAGGAAAGCTTCCTGCTCCTCAGAAGTACTCTTATTATCGAACTTGCCGGCCTGAATGACCTTGCCGTCAATTTTGAGCTTGCCTTGGGCGCGCTCAAGAATGTTCTCCTCAATCGACTCATCCGTAATGAGACGCAAAATACGCACCTCATTTGTCTGGCCAATGCGATGAGCACGATCCTGCGCCTGCAAATCCTGGTGTGGGTTCCAGTCCGTGTCATAAATAATAACCGTGTCCGCCGTCTGTAAGTTCAAACCGAGACCACCGGCACGAGTCGAAAGCAGGAAGCAGAAGTAAGGCGATCCTGGTTCATTGAACCGCTTGAGTAACTCACTTCGGTCCTCTGCCTTGGTCGAACCATCAAGACGAAGATACTGAATGCCTTTAAAACGCAGAAAGTCCTCCATGATGTCCATGATTTGAGTCATCTGGAAAAATATCAGAACACGGTGCCCTGTTGCCTTAAACTTAGGCAGGATCCTATCGAGCAATTCGAATTTGCCGGAAACACGCCATAGTAGGTCGTTTGTAACTCGCGTAGGGTTAATCACATTCTCGATCTCCTCGAACACAAACGGATGATTGCAAATCTTCCGCAGCTGGATGATGCGGTTGTTGAGACCCTTGACGCCTGTCTTTTGACCACCGTCGCCGAAGAACAATGCGTTATGGCGCAGCAACTGCTGGTACAGTGTAGCCTGCAAGGCACTCATTTTACACTTCACAACCTTTTCGGACTTTTCCGGCAGATCCTTTTCGACATCTTTCTTGAGACGGCGCAGCAGGAATGGCCTCAGCACCTTATGCAAACGTCTGATAATCAGCAATGTCTCTTCCTCCGTGAGGTCGATACGGTCATTACTACCGGCATTCGCAAACGGCTTATTAAACCACTCATCAAAGGACTTTACTGAGTTGAAAATCTTCGGCAAGACGAAGTTCAACAGGGCCCACAGTTCAGGAAGGTTATTCTGCAGCGGGGTGCCCGTCAAGATGAGCCGATAGCGGCAGTGATAGTGTTGCGTAAGCGTAGAGGACAGTTTGGACTGAGAGTTCTTCATGCGGTGACCCTCGTCGATAATCATGTGAGCCCACTTGATACGACTCAAAATTGGCCTGTCCTTGATGATATACTCATAGGTGGTCAACAGCACCTGGAAATCGCCCGACCGTATCTGACCCTGTTTAGCCTTGCGTACCAAAGGCGGGCCCTTATAGTCGATTTTCTTGATCGACGGTGCCCATGTCTCGAATTCGATACTCCAGTTTGTCATAGTCGACAGCGGGACAAGGACAAGAAAAGGACCAGGCAAATTCTTCTTCTCCACGAGATAAGAGATCAAAGCGATAGACTGAATGGTCTTTCCGAGACCCATCTCGTCTGCAAGGATACCATTGAGATTATTGTTGTAGAGCGATACCATCCACTGGAGACCACGGACTTGATACTCCTTAAGGGTTCCACCAACCAAAATCGACGGCTGCTCAGTCACCTCCTCCTTGATGCGGTGAGCCACTTCATAGTAGTCAATCTTCTCGCGAGCGATGTCAGGGTCCTCATCGTCCTTCGCCTCAACTTCCTCGACAGGCATAATCTCGGGTCCCGAGAGTCCGTCATCACGCATCCGCTTGAGTGTGTCTTCTTGTTGCGTCCGAACAGCTTGTGCCAAAGAGTCAAGGAACATGTTGGTCTGCTTGAGCAGGTGCGTGATGCGCGTATCCTTTATCTGGTCAACGAGCTTGATGTAAGCTTCCTCATCGTTAGCACGGAGCGCCCGCAGGCGCTGCTTGGCCGTACGCTCCAGCTTCTTCCGCTCCTCGCGTTCAGCGTAAGAGTGGAAATCAACGACGCTAGCATTAAGACGGGCTCGTGTATTCATGCGACGCCGGTAGTAATCAGAGACAGCAGCCACATGCGTCGCAATAGCTTGTACAGCGGTACGCTGCTGCTTGCTGTCGCGATTGAGGCGAATAAGCGATTGCTGACTGTAAAACTGTTCAACCAGTGCTGCTTCATTACTCGACAACCGCTTCAGGCGAGCGAAGTGTACGCGATTCGACCTGTCAATTGAGGTAGAGTTGAAGTAGTGCATTTGCGTCAGGATGTCACCTCTCACAGCACGCTGCCAGCGCAGCAGTCGCAGCCGCTTGAGCTCAATCTCTTCGTCAATGGTGCGACTTGGCTGTGCCTCCAACTCGATAGCGCGACGCGATACGTCTGCCAGAATAGACCGGTGGCGCTCCTCCTTCATACCTGCGGCAGAAAGGCCTAGCGGGTACATGCTGGGGATGCTAAGATTCTCCTCGCGATGTACAAAAGCGCCGAATGATTGCTTATCGGGCAGTAGCGAGTCCGGATCCACGTGCTTGGCGAAGCCAAATCGGTCAAGTAGCTCGGTGCTTTTGAAGTCTCGCTTACGCTCGCCGCGGGGAGCTCCCGACACCGAGCTGTCTTCATGAGGCGAATCATTTTCCGGGTGCTTCGGTGGCAACCGCGTACCAGCAATGTCAGGACCCCCAACAATGTACGGCGCGTCAAAGTTACCTTCTTTGCCCGAGTAGCGTTCGGTAAATGCATCCTCCTCATGCTGCTGTGCATGCCACTGCTGTGTCTTGAGTCTTTTGAGATGCAAATCCTGCGACATCTGGCGCTGCTGCATCTGCTGCTGTGGAACCTGGTGTACCGGGGGCTCGTGGACCTCGACGGGCGTTTGCGGCCGCGGTGACTGCATCCTCTGATGCTGGGCGAGCTGCTGATGAATAGCCGGACCCTGGGTTTGGATCTGAGGACTGTACGCACCACTGGGCGAGGCTTGCTGGCGAAAGTCCCGCGATGACTGCGCCGACATGCGACGCTGCTGCGTCTGCATGGACTGCTGCTGTGGGGGCGGGTTGTGCATATTCGGCCACTGACCTGAAGGATCCTGGGGACCAGGGCCATTTTGCATACCCTGGGGCATAAACTTGGTATTAGTGCCCATATTCGGCCCAAGGGCTTGGCCTCCGGCGCCAGCAGTACCGGCAGGATTGGCAACATTGACATGGCCGCGGCCACCAGGTCCACCGGATCCGGCGAACCCGAAACCGGGTCCACCCTGTGTAAGCGCGAGGCCATCTGCAGGGTACTGAATATGCGGTGGCGCGCGCTCACCAGCGGCCTTATTAGCTTTGGCGAGCGCAGCCTGAATATTCTTTGGAATCTGGGCCCCCTTCTGCAGTGAACGAAAAGCGCTCAACTGAGAGCGAAATGCTGCTGTCTCCTCTTCGGTGAGCCCACCAGACGACGCGCCTGATTGCAGGTCATTACCAACATTACTGGGCGTGTGAACCTCCGATGGCGACGCACTGAAGCCGGGGCCACCGCCGTGAGAAGAGGCTGGCGATGGGGCCATGAGCGAGGCAGACGGGTCGATCGAGCCACGACGCTCCGCAGCCGCCGAATGCTGGCGGCTGTGCGAAAGCTGTTGGGTGGACGGTTGTCCAGGCTGTTGCATGGAGTGCCCATGAGGCGGCATTCCAGGGCCACCAAAGTTTTGGCCCGGACGCGTCTGGGGCTGTCCTTGAGGGCCCTGTGGACCACGGCCTTGCAGGCCTTGGGGGCCTACCTGATTGCTTTGAAGGCCTTGAAAGCTCTGAGGGCCTTGCGGTGGAAACCCGTTCAAATTTTGCGGCCCAAAAGGAGTATGCGGGGTGGGGGGATGGGAGGCACTCACGCCAGCATTTTGAACCTCCAAGCCCATACCACCAAGATCGAGGTAGGAATTCTGCTCTAGATCAAGCGGCTGCGCATACGACCCAGTGGAGTCGAAAATGTCGTTGATGAATGAATCCTGAAACAGATCACCGCCCTGCTGGCCGCCTGGCTGCTGGCCCGAGATCCCATTGAGGTTGAGAGACATACCATTTGGTCCGCTGGACCCAACCGATTCACCAGGGCCACCCGGACCACCTAGGCCTCCCTGATTCGCGCCATTAGGCCCACCACTTCCTGGTAAACTCGCACCGCCCGGGCCACCAGGGCCGCCGGGACCTCCATGGACGCTGGGGCCGCTAGGGCCACCAGGGCCACCAGGGCCATTAGGGCCACCAGGGCCACCAGGGCCACCAGGGCCGCCAGGACCGCCGGGGCCGCCGGGGCCACCAGGACCATAAATACCAGCAAGATTGCCGTTACCCCCAGAGGCTCCAGATGCAGCCGTGAGAGAGCTGGAAAAACTCTGTCGAGACGAGCGATTGCTGGAGCGGCTCTGAGACCGTGCATGTGCTGGCGTGGGTCCATTCTGAGTGGAACGGTTCTGCGAAGGACCCAGAGCAGACGGCGGCATAGGCACGACACCAGCAAGGTTCTGGTTGGATGGCGGTGCCGGTCCATCCATTCCTAGCAGCTGATCTAGGCCTAAGTCGGCGAATGAGTCGCCACCTACCGAGGTATCGAGGCCATCGACCAGCCAGCCAAAATCGTCTTGCACCTTTGCATCACCAGTCTGGCCGGAGGGTGGTGGCTGAGGCTGCTGCGTAGGCTGCTGGCGGGCATTAGGTTGAGGTCTGTTGGCAGCGTTCTGTCTGTTGCCTGCCTGGCCAGACTGTGGGCCCAACTGCTGTCCCTGCTGGGAGATTCCACTCTGAGGAAAAGGGCCTGGGCTGCGATGCTGCTTTTGTTGATTGAGGCCACCGGGGCCGCCGGGGCCGCCGGGTCCACCAGGTCCACCGGGTCCACCGGGCATGCCGGGCATACCGAGGCCACCGGGGCCAAGGCCAGGCATTTGGCGCTGGCCCAGCATCTGCTGCTGGAATTGAGGAGACATGTTGGGCTGCATTCCCTGTTGGAACATGAACTGCTGCTGCTGCTGGGCATCGCCGCCCTGGCCTGGGGTTGGTCCGCGGTTTGGCGGTTGGCGCTGCGGCCCGCCTGGACCACGGCCGTTGCCGAACGGTTGCTGCGGCGGCTGCTGGCCAGGGTGAACTTGGCCGCCGCGCGACGGTGCGCGAGGAGGAGCCTGCATGTACCCGATTGGGCCACCGGGTACGCCCGAGCCGGGGCCCCCGGGGCCACCGGGACCGCCGGGACCGCCGCCGTTGCCGGGGCCAAGGCCCTGGGGGCCGGCGGGCCCGCCAGGGCCGCCAGGGCCGCCAGGGCCACCTGGGCCGCTATGAAGCGAGCCCGGCGTGCCCGGCTTGGGCGACGCGCGGGCCATGCCACCCATTTGGTTGTGCGGTGTGGTTGGACGCGGGCTCGAGCCGGACCCGGGGCCTTGGAGCCCAGGGCCTTTGGGCTGGCTCTGCATTGCCTGCATCACGCGCGTCAGCTGCCGAAACTCCTCGTTCTGGTGCACTGACGGCCCGAGCTGGTTCTGTAGCTGCTCCCAGCGGCCGCGCATTGCCGCGAGCTCCTGACGCGACTGCGGCATACGGGGCGGCGGCGCGTGGTCGTCAAAGTCGTTCATGGCGACTGATCACGCTCACCAATGCCGAGGCGCGTGCTGAGCGCAATTTGTGTAGACTGGTCCTCGCTAGAGTCTTTGGACGCGACGGATCGGACGGGTTTGGTGCACCCGTAGCCTGCGTGGTCTAAGCGCGTCTTACTTCGAGGCAGGGGCTGAGCGCCACGCTGGAGCAGTCAGGGACGCGGCTAATTGATACAAATGGCTACCAACGCCACGCAATCAACCAGATCTGATCGGCTGTAACCTGAACACGCTCGTCCCCAAGGCTGATCCCGCGACCACCTGCGTTAATCGAGGGCGGTGCCTATCTGCCACTGGGTGTGGTGTGTCAGGTCAGGAGGGGCGGGGACCCTCGTGGACCCCGAGCCGGGCCGGGCAACCGCGCTTGTCAGCTGGCCGGTCTCGGGCCGGCCTCGAAGGGCTGGCGCGGTTGTCCGCCCTCCATTGCGCGGTGTCTATATATCTAGCTCGTAGTCTCAAAGATCTTATCTTGCTGGGCAGGGGCGACAATGCAAAGTATAAATACGGTCTCCGGTACCTGCGCCATAATTGTGGCCTACAGATTGCCGCAGCGACGCTTGGCCAGCCTACTGCAGGTCTCCGCGGGGTTAGGTCACGCGCATGCTGCATGCACAGTGCCCGGCATATGCTGGCTCCTTAAGCACGCTCACCTATTTTTTTCTAAAGAGGCCACGACTGGCTGCCGCCTGCCACCTGCGATTGAGCTCCCTTTGAAAGCCGCCGCAGCGACAGCAGGCGGAGAACTCTGTAGCTGCTGGTGAGAATTAAAAAACCGCGCAGCCCACGAATGCGGTTATTTTTATTTACATGTTTTATCCACCCTGGTTGCCTGACTTCCCTTCACTAAAACGGCACTGCGTCTGTCCTGCTGCCGCTGCGCCCGCAGTGTGTCTGAGGTGATTGTGGATGCCCCGCTTCCCCTTCTTAGCTAATGCATACATACATACGTCGTGGTTCTTAGTGGTGGCAGCTGTCCGCGGATAGCGACGGGCGGAAACTGCTACGGTTTTCTCCAAGAGTTCAATTTTTTATAGTGCTCAAAGCTTATTTACCGGCATTCAGCTGTGGTCTTGGCTGGCTGGCCACCCTTGAAACCTGCGCTAAGGCTCTTCGTCAAATGCACGCGGTGGCACTGCCTTGCCGCCTGCCCCGACCACAGGAGCCGACCACAAGAAACCCTCGGCCGATGAGCGATCCGCCTGGTGGGGCGACGTCACGACTTGCTAGCTAGGAGACAAGTGGGAGTGGGGTAATCCAGACGCTTTGCGCGCTGAGATTTCGCGCTTGGTTTGCTAAAGTGCCTTGTGGATACCTTCATATCAGCCAAAATTTACCGATCATGTGCCGTGGGCTGTCGGAGGCAGCGGCAATTCTCGGCACCGCATCTCGAAAGTGCAATGCGGGCACTGTTGGTCATCGGTGGGGCTCTAAGGTGACGCCGCAGCCAAGCGCAGGCGCGGACTGCACAAATCGCGCTAAATTTTGCGCTAAGAGTCTCTGAGCGACGCTCTCGGAGACAGGGCTCCCCGCTCCGCCAGTGCCTCGGTGACACGCTCGGCCACAACGAGGACTGTCATTGCCGGCTCGGCGGCCGCAACAGGTCCACGGGATAACTGATCTTCCAGTTACTATAAAAGTACGCTACTGTCAACTGGAGCAAGCATCTGAACACGCAATTGGAATCACTGTACCACCCCATGACCCCCGCACACTACTTGCATCCGCTGCGCTGAACTCAATCCAGCCGGACCGCTCCAGAGCAGTGGCCGGTACCCCTTGCCCCATCGCAAGCTCGCAGAGAATCAAGCCACCTCAAATAAGATCAAGGCCCGCGAGGGCAACTTTGGCAGCCGAAGGCTGGTGTAGATTTGAAAATATAACCGAGCAACTAAAATCGTAGTGTGAGCTGATACGCCTGCAAAAATAAAATGAAATTTTTTGCTCACCTCCCGCTCGCCGCAACCCTGCCATGGTGGCCAACGCCGCGTTTTCGCCCCCCTGTCCTCGGGCGCGCTTACCCATGTTGGTCATGGTCTACTGCACAGCGCAGCGAGGCACAAAGATCTGCATGGCCGGCAACACATGCACTGAGTTTTAGAACCCTTGCAGTGACCGGCTATCAATGTGCAGGCAGGTCTAGGTAGGCACACACCGGCCCGAATCTGCGCAACCAAGCAGCGTGAAAGTGCCAAGCCAACCGGCTTGCACGTTGTCGGCTGCCCTGTCGCATCTCCGACAGCGTGCCCAGGACCAACCGTCGGTCCGCATTTTCTGTGTGTCATCGATGCATGGCCGGCAGCTGCCGGAGGGTTCCACCTCGTGCCCCCATCGGATACGACATTTGCTGCGCGCGCCGTCTGCCTCAGATGCGCTGCATTTTCCTGCGACGCGCGCGCTGTCCTTCGCGTGGCGGGGCACAGTGGGGAGGTCGCAAGCAGGCGTGCAGTTTGGCGTTCGGGCCATGTGGGCGTGCACCCTGCAGGGCTGTGCAGCATCACCTGGGGGCGACAGTCCACGGGTCAGGTCAAAACATCCTAGATGCAAACCAACCGGACTCTGCTTATAATGCTAGTAAATACTTTCCGTTTTGCACATCACCGCTCATTGCGTCCTCGGTTACAAGTCCATCGTTACTCGAGGCAGGCATTCTTATCACCTGCGATAAGTACGATCCGATGCCGCTTCCTAGACCCGGGGCAGACCCTCGTTGAGCAGCGGTCAGCGCCGTAAATGGAGGACCAGGGGTGTTGGGCCGGGCCCTATGTACAGATTCAAATCTTGCGCTCCAGCCAGGATCAGGGAGCTTCCGCTGGATGGGCTGCTGTTTGAGCAGAATCCGCTATTCTTGTGCTACGCCTATACTGCGGTCTCGCTCTCTGAATGCCATCAGTTGCTCCATGACGTGAACAGCTGCAGGGTTTGCCTGCAGGCGGCCTCACTCGGGCAGAACAGTGGGGTTCCACACTTCGATAGCGCGGGCGAATGCCAAGTGCGAAGCAGATTCAACCACACAAAGCCTTTACATGCAACATTTTATGCTTCCTCAGTTCTCAACTGGTGCAGGGTCGGCTGAGCTTGGCTTTCGAGCCTCGCCCGCACGGCGCTGCCGTGCTGCAGGCAATTATGCATATGTGGGCCGCTGCACGATGATGAAAAAGCCCAACCCTTGGCAGCGGGCGGTTGGCCCGCGAGAGGGGGGCGGACCAAGCAGGGGACCACGCGGCGGTGAACAAGAAGTCAGCCCATGAGGTGGTCTCTTGCTGCTTGGGTTGCCCTAGTACTTATAATGTCCTGTGCGAGTCCATAATAATTTGCTCGTGTGGCGGATTCGTGCTGCGTCGGTTCTTACATGATCGCCGATCACACAGAGAACTTGTTCGGGCCAGCAGCCACGAGGCAGGGGAACGTGACGAGTTTGATATAATAAATAGGTAGCTAAAGCAACAGGAGGCGATGGCGGACCTCCGCAGTCGACACAAGTGGTTATTGCCCTCGAGTGCCGCCATTCTGTGGCTCCAGCACAATGCAAAAGTTGTTGCGGCCGGGGCCGGGGTTTATCTCCTTTTTGGGGAACGGACGCGTGAGTTTTGCGGCCACAGGTCTCTCAAGCGCCAACAGCCAGTAAACAAGCTTGGACGTGTGCTTGTACTTCCGAACTTCATAGCCCAGCGCGCTCAGCAGTGCCTCAACGTGCGGACGGGTGCAATAGCGTGAGTTGCTAACGCACGGTTCGGGAAGCACAAAAAAAAGTAGCCCACCAGTACGTATGAACTGCGTTGTGCGCCGCAGCATCTCACCCCGTGCCGCAGGATCGGGGACGTAATTGAGCACGAGTGACAGGGACAGGGCCGCGTAGCGCATTTCCAGCAAACCTCCGGGCACCGGGCGGGCCATAAAGTCCTGTTGTTCGATCAGGGGATTTTGCGAATTGAGATCGATGCGGTCAATGTGCTCAAATAACCCGCTGGTCGCACATGCGTTACGCACATCCAGCGAGCCCACTTCGAGAAGGCTTCGGCCAGCCACGCCTGCTGCCGCGGTCTGAACTGGCAGCTCGCTGTTTGTCTGCAGCCACTGGACGAGCAGGCGCGATGAGTCGCCGCCGCGCGCGCCCTGCTGACCCGAGATTGACGCTTCCTGGTAAGTTTTGAGTCCCCCAGCCGACTCGAGGGCTGCCTCAACCTCTGCCAGCTGTGCACGTAGTACCGCTACCGTATCTGTGGGTTTTTTGAAAGCTGCTACGTCCCCTCGTCTAGAAGAACGGCCATTGGAACCTGTTGCGTTGCCTGCAGGTGTGCTCTTGGGCTGCTGCGTAGCCTCTACCTCGCGAAGCCGCGTCTCAAGCTGAGCTCTCCGCTTCTGCAGCGTATGAAATTGCCGAATCAACCCTCGCGCCTTCCGCGGCTTGATCGAGCTGGTCCGGTATTTTGTCCCCGTAACGGGGCTCGCCCTCGGCATGCGACCGTAAAAGTGAGACCAACGATCCAGCTCAGCGACCCGCGTGCCTTGACTAATGGATGGACAACCGCTGGCACCCCACCACCATCCAACACCTGACGCGCGGTGGTGGCATTACGGCGGCCGCAATGGAGGTCGTCATTGAGCGCGTGCAGCTGATTTTTGACCTCAGCAATATAGTCGATGTGGCAGTCGCGAACAATCAGCTGTACATCGCAATCGGCGCATCCACGGTGATCCAGATCGACTTGGACAACCCAGCGACGATTGTCGACCTGCAGCTGCCACGCAAGGCCGACAAGCCGCAAAAAAAAGGCGGCGCGGGTGGCGAAACGCAATCAATTCGCGCGATCTTTGTGGATCCGACGGGCACGCACCTTGTCGTTGCCACTCACGCCCTCGATTACTTTTACGCCCGCCGAGGAACAAACAAGCTGCGGCCTGTCACAAAGCTACGCGGTGTGCCCGTGAGCGCGATTGGCTGGAATCCCGCGCAACCATTACAGGCACCAGGCATTGTTCTTCTGGGTACGCGCCAGGGTACGATCCTCGAAACAGAGCTTGATCCCGCGGCCGGCGAGACATACTTCAAGCGCGACTCGCGACCGCTGAAGCAGCTCTGGGCGGCGACTGCCACAGGAGGCGTTGGGGCCGCGCCACCTATCCGCGGACTCTCCATTCGTGGTGACAAGACTGGTCGCGCTAGAGGAGCGCTTGTCCTGGCCGGCAACGAGCTTAGTACGCTGGTCGCCCCTGACGATACGGGTCGTGACCCGTCGCAACCCTTCAGCAAGCTTTTTGTTGCGTCACCTCAAGTTTACGAGATTGGTGCACATGCCAGCGAAAGCTCCAACACGGCTGCAGCTTCAGACTCGCCGCTGCTAGTGTCGCCAACGGGCTCCCACTTTGCCGCACACGCGCGCGGCACACTCGTAGTGGGTGCCGTCGGCTCCGACCCAAGCACATGGCGTACGCATGAGGTCGGCGTCGGTGCATTTTTTCTGATTTCGCGCTATCACTTGCTGATTGTGGATCCCGAGGCGGGCCTGCTGAAGGCGTACAATCTTGTGAGCAACGAGCAGGTTGGCAAGGTGCTCAAAATTCCCCTGGAATCTGGTGAAAAGGTTGCGGGTGCTGCGGTCGATCCGCAATTCGAGACATTTTGGATTTGGACTGCCCGTGGGCTGCTCGAGGTTAAGCTTGAGCATGAGAGCCAGGGTATGTGGTCTATATATCTTCGACAAGGCGCATTCGAAGCGGCGCTGCGTATTGCCGACACCGATAGCGAGCGCCGTCTCATATATGCGGCCTGGGGAGAGAGCGAGCTGACAGCCGGCCGGCCGGCTGCTGGTGCGCGCTACTATGGTAAGAGTAGCGCTGATCTCGAGGGTGTGGCCTTGCGCCTGCTTGAGACCGGCGAACGTGCAGCACTGGCAGAGCTATTTGCTGCACGGCTCGAGCACACGCACAACGAGGGTCAGCAGATCATTTTGAGCGCGTGGATCGTGGAGCTGTACCTACAGCTTGACGATTTCGATGCATTGCACGAGTTTTTTGACAAAACAAGGGCACGCCTCGATACTTCGACGCTATTCCAGCTACTTGCTGCACGCGGCAACGACATTGAGCTCGTGGCGTTTGCGGAGCGCGTCGGTGACTGGAAGTTTGTGCTAGGCCAGAAAATTGCCGCGCGCGAGTGGGATGCGGCCCTGCGCGTTCTGCGCGAGCATGAGGATCCGGAAGCGACGTACGAGCACGCGATTCTGCTGCTGACCGAGAGCCCGCGGGCAACAGTCGACTCGTGGCTGCGGCTCACGGCCCTCGACCCCGTTCGACTGCTTCCCGCGCTGATTGCGTACGCAACGGCGTTCCGTGGGGCTTCCGCCGATAATCAGGCCGTGCGTTACCTGCGGCACCAACTGAGCACCACCAAAGGCAGCGACCTCGACCCTGCTCTCACGAACGCACTCGTAACCATCTATGCGATGAGCGGCGGCCGCACCGAGGGCACTGAAAAAGAGCAACCGGGCGATGATGCCGACGAAGAGGAGCTCTTGGGATTTCTGCGTAGTTACGCTCACACACACTTGCAGCACGACTACGACTTTGCGTTGCGAATGTGCCTCAACCACGGGCGCTTCCGTTCGGCTATTTACCTATACTCTCTGATGCGGCTCCCCGAGGAGGCAGTTGATCTGGCGCTGCAGAATGGCTACGTTGACCGCGCGGTCGAGCTTGTCGACAAGGAAGTTGACTCGGACCAGCTGCGCGAGGTGCTTTGGCGCAAAGTTGCACGTCACCTGATTGCGCGCCGCGGCGCGGATGAGGCGCTAGCGTTGCTCGGCCGCGTCAAGGTCGAGAATCTGCTCGAGCTGTTCCCCGACTTTGAGACGCTCGATCGGCTCGCACCGGAAATTGTCAAGGCGCTCGAGGCCAGCAACAACAAGCTGCAGACCGTCAATCAGGAGATCGAGGAGACGCTACGTGCGAGCCGCGGCATGCAGGACGAAATTTCCGGCGGCCTTCGCAAGCGCTACGTGCTGGTTGAGGCCGGCGAGCCGTGCCTTGCCTGCATGCTGCCGCTGGCCGTGCGCAAGTTCTTTGTTTTCCCGTGCCAGCACGGCATGCACATGGACTGTCTGGTGGGTGCCATCGAGTCGGGCCCCGACGGCCCACGCCGGCACCGGCTCGTGGCCGCGCGCTCTGCGTCGGACGCCAGCGGCGCGGTCGACGCCGTCGTCGCCGAGAAATGCGTGCTCTGCTCCGAGGCGCGCATCGAGCTCGTCGACAAGCCGCTCGTCGGCGAGTGGTGACCTGCCGGAGGTTATTTATTTATTTTGTACATTCTGCAGAACATTGATTGCATGCACGTCCGAACTGCCTCCCTCGCACGCGCGCTCCCTGCGTCTGGGGTGGGCCCATTCTTGCAGGCAGGCCCTGGCTCTTTCCTCCCAGCTATGCTGCCGGCCCTGCGGACTCAGGTTGCACGACTGGGCCTGGACAGCCTCGCTCCCAGCTCGGCCGGCCTTTACGCGCGAGCTTGACTAAGTGAAATTTCACGACATGCAGAGGATCGCTGGGCTCGTGCGGCCACGGGCGGCGTGTGCGCTCGCAGGCGGGCGCGCGGCCGTCCAGCCCGTGCGGCCGCTCGCCGCCGTGTTCCGTGGCTATGCGGATGCCGTGCACGTCGACGACTCGCGCGAGTATAACCCCCGCGAGCTGTTTCCGCCGGCCGGGGCCTACGTCCCCTCCAACACGGCGCCGGGCGACGTGACCAAGCGGCCGACGCCGCTCAACGTCGAGATGCTGCAGTACAAGCCGCTGCAGCACCCCGTGGTGTACGGCGACAAGGTTGCGGAGGTGATGTTTGCGTCGTTCAACGGCACAAAGGACCTCGAGCTGTTTGTCGACTTTGCCCTGCGTGCAGCCTTCTACGCGGGAATCCCCG
This sequence comes from Wickerhamiella kazuoi, assembly GCA_030555755.1. Lineage (NCBI taxonomy): Eukaryota > Fungi > Ascomycota > Dipodascomycetes > Dipodascales > Trichomonascaceae > Wickerhamiella > Wickerhamiella kazuoi. The sequence continues at coordinate 23,394 of JANIVI010000018.1, read as the reverse complement.
TTCGCGTGGCGCCGCTGCCCCGCAAGATCAAGCGCTGGACGGTGATCAAGTCGCCGTTTGCCATGGCCAAGACCAAGGAGAACTGGGAGCGCATCACCACCCGCCGCGTGCTGCGGCTCTACGACACCAACCCGGAGACGGTCCAGGTGTTCCTGTCCGTGCTGCGCAAACACACGCTCGCCGGCGTCGGTGTCAAAGCCAAGCTGTTTGCCCGCGAGTCCGTGGCTGCGGTCGAGCAGATGGACGTTCCGACGCTGGCCGACGCCGCAAACCCGCTCGCCGTGAACAAGGTCGACCTGCGCACCGCCGACGGCGACGTTGCGCGGGCCGTCATGGAGCTGCTCCGCGACCCGGCGTTCGCGCCGGACGCGGGTACCGAAGTCGAGGGCGAGACGCCCCCGGTGGCCCCGGCCGACGCTGCTCCAACCCAGGCCCAGGCCAAAAAGACCAAGAGCTGAGCCTCCCCCTACTGGCCTGGCGTTGTGTCTATCGGGCTAACAATAAATTCTACGTGTATATATAGCTGCGCATCGCAATAAATAAGCATAAAGCCGCTTCAATAGGCAAAACGGGCTCACAACTCGGTGAGAATCGCGTCGCCGTTCCAGTAAAAGTGGCGACCATCGTACTGGAAGCCACCAGCGAGCTGACCCGGCGACCAGCGCACCCCCGTAGCCAGCTGCTGCAGAGCGCGCGTCGCCTGCAACATTTTGAGTAGCTCTTCGGTCTGGTCAGCGCCGATGCTCAACTTGCGCGGCATGGCGGGTGGTGGCGGTGTCTCACGCCGTGACTCGGGCAGCGCATCATCGTCATCGGTGCTCGACTCGTCAATTGCCCACTCGCTCGCCGGCTCCTGCTCGGGCCCGCCGCACGCGCAAAGGGCGAGATCGGCGAGCCCACGCTCGACCTTGGCAGCCCCACTTGGTGATTCAGCTCCAGAATCCTGAAGCGTGGCGCGTAAAACAGCCTCTCCCGGAAGTGAAAGAGTGCGGCCGCGCGTCGCGCGCCGCCCTGCGACTGTCTGGTCTTCGACTCCGGACAAAGTGCGCCGTGTTGACAGCAAAGGCCGCACAGTGCCAAAAGAGAGACCACGGTGCTTCAACGGTGAGGGTCCAAGGCCAAGTGGACAGGAGTATCCCGAAAGATCTGTCAGGCTCGAGCGTATGTTTGCGCGGTTCTGTGGTGGTGAGGCTGCGCCAGTTCGCGGGCTGGATACGCGCGGTACATGTCCAGTCGCAGTGGCGAAAATGCTGCTTGAAGTCGCGCCGCTCACAGTCTGGGAGCTTTCGCTGCTTTTTCCTTCCCCCGGTTCACCAGCTTGTAGGCCGAGGCCAGGAGATGCCGATGATGGCGTGGAAAGAACTTTCACTCCAGCCGTATGTACTGCCTTGCCGACGCGTGGGTTCCCTTCCACAGCCGTAGTGGGCGGGGAAGTCCCTGAAACACGCCGCTGGCGGCGCTGGCGTTGCGACGGCGAGCCAAGCTGCCCAAATGAAGGGTCGCTAGGTAACAGGCACTCGGCAGGAAACTGGGGACCGAACATTGGCACAAGCGCATATCGCACCGAGTAGCAGGTTCGAATGCCAATTGCCCTTGCTACCTCATAAGGAACCCAGGTCCCTTGAATCTTTAAGAACCCACCTCGCACACGGCGCACCACAGGTTCGAGTTCAGGTGAACCCTCTACCAACCGCGCAATATCAGCCTTGGCATTGCCCAGTGCTTTCCACAAGCCCGTCAAATGCACGTACCCAGTGAAATAATCCCATATGATGGCCTGGTCGTTGAGACGAAACTCATAAACTGTGAGATAGTGCCGCTCATCCATGCTGGTCGCATACTTGCGAGTGCGAATTGCCTCGGGCCCAGAGGGAAGCAGATTGAGTTGCTCAGGCGCAGCTTCCGAGACTTCTGCCTCGCTCGGCACCGGATGCACTGGAAACTGTATAGGGTATCGCATGATATCACGCTCGCGTATCTTGTCGCGAGCAGAGCGCGCGCCCAGCGTCCCGCCTCTGTGCAGACCGCCGGTGGCGTTCAGGCGATTGCGCCGCTGTTTGGACCCTTTGGGCGCAGGGAATGCGGCGAAAGTATCAGGAGCGCGCTCTGATGTGACCTCAAATGGGAAGCCTCGGGATGGGGATTCGAGCACCACTGGGCTACCGTGAGGTCCATAGGCGACACGAGCGACAAGCGCGTGGGGCTGCGGTACATGCACGGATTCTAGCAAAGGATACGCAAGGGACGGTTGCGAGTGTGCCCTGCTTCCAATACCAATAATATCCCGTTGCGCTATGAAGTCGGGTGGCGTAGGCGGTAAGAGCGATGGTAGGTTCAAATGGCCGGGCGGTGCGAGAGGGTGTATGGGAAGAACCGGTTCACGTGCTCCGGTCAAATCGGGCGGAGTAGACGGTGCCATTGACGACCGCGTCGACACGGGTGTTAACATCTCGAACAAACTCATGGACTGAGCGGGCAAAGGCAGCATCGATTGGGCTGCTCCGTAGGGCATTGCCGTCGCCACTGCTGCGTGTGAGCCTACAGAAGGTGAGCCCTGGTACAGAGGTCGGGGCGAGAATGGCGAGTGGAGACTGGTTCCGGGCGGCGAAACTGTTACTTTCAATGAATTGTGCTCGCCAACTGGAGGAAAGGCGCTCATTACGCGGGTCGGCGGGGCCCGCGGGGCGACCGGGCTAGTTTCGGCGACCACAGGAGAGCGCTTCTGAATAGACTGATGCCCCAAAAGCCCACCAAAGAAGCCGTTATCGCTGCAACTGTAATATTCGCACCGTGCGGCGTCAAGTCACAAAATTTTCAGCGCCAGGACATAAGCTGGCTGCGCTTCCCGGCGCCGCATCGGCCCTGCTTGGCGCCGAGTACATGATGCCACCCGACGCACGTTATTGGGTTAGGTGACGCAGGGCAGACATGCAAGTCAAGGCTCACTATTAAGCTCCACAGCGATATTGCGATGACTTTGAGGTGCCAATGCTTGGGCGGCGAGTACCTCGCGGCAGATGTCTCTTAATTTGCGCCCGCTGAGCTATGCGAGCCGCCGGTCTCCTTTATCAAGAATCCCAACTCCGACATTGCGCCTACTCAGACTAGGCTGCATGCATGGCCGCTCTTATCTCGGCAGCTGAACAGACAGGCGCAGACCTACCTTGCCGAGCCGCCCGAAGGAGTGCCGCCGCAGGCAAATCGAGCGCTTTCGTATAATTATACATATACACTATGCCAAGCTGCGCCGGTGCTGGTGAATGGCCCATTGCGAAGCACCAGCAAGACCCGTTCATCCGGCCTTGTTCCCGGCCGAGAGTGCCAAGTGCCGACGGGTTAGGGCGTCACGTCAGTCCTGCATGTGCTGAGTTGGTGACTTCTCACAGCTGCAGGTAAATGATGGCATGGTGTGACTTGCGGCGTAACTTGTGGGGCCGCCCCGCCACTTGGTGCCCAGTATGGAGCCGGGATAAAGTTATTCGGATGCCGAGCGCCCCGCGGGCAGGCCATTTGAGCGCAAGTCCGTCGCTGCAATGCGCACGGCGTCTCAAACAACGGCGTACGGCCGAGACGCTGTCTCCTGCGAGGCTATTGCTCGCCGATCCCAACCCACCAGCTGCGGGTGGGCCTCTGGTCAGCATGAAAAAATAATTTTGCGCGCGTGCAGAAGACGCCAATCACTCCGCAGGATGCGAATTGTGCCCGGCAACCGGCTGGCATAACCTGCAAGGCCTCGCCGGGGCCACAGCGCCCCCTGGGAACCAGGCCCCACGCGGGCACGTCACTGATCGTGCACCGGCAGCATAGATACAACCCTGTGTCACAGCATGCAGCCGGGAGACTAGCACACGACGGAAGCTGCAGGAAAGAGCCGGTCCAGGGCCTCATTTTCCCCGAACAGACGCAGTCAAGCCGACAATGGGGCCGGCGCAATTGGTCAGACCGCGGGAGTCCGGGACACTTTGAAAATTGGTGGGCTGGACCGAGGCGCTTGCGGCAATGAGCCGAGTCAGGCGTCAGAAAAGGGACATTCTTGATGCTGAAGTAGCTGCTGGCGCCGGTGCCGAAGCCGGGCCCGTGCATTGGTAGCAACTTTCGGCATCGAGTCGGACTCCCCCGGTGAGACCAGTAGGCCTGGTGCCTAGTCTGTGCGCATGACACATGCGTGGAAGGCATGTGGGCAGCGGAGTCGGCCGTTGAGCCCCGCTGACCCTGGCTCGGTCACGGTTGGCACCATAAGGGCTGTTTTTTGCTCTGCCTGGCTCTTCGTTCTTCTGAGTAACTGAACGCCCTGTAACGGATATTAAAAGTCACTGTGCGGGTAAGTATGAGGGAACTTACTCGTGTCGGCAATTTTCGCGGAGGCCGGGCCCGCCGGCGCCGCTGCCTGCAGGATACCGTCAAGCGCAGCCGTAAGCGAGTCGAGATCGTAGCGGCCGGCCGCAGCGCTAGTGACACGTACGCAACGCACGCCACGGCGCTCAATTGCCGCTACTTCAACGGGCACTGCGTTGCCGCCGTGAGGCTCGAGATAAACGAGGTGCGTCACAAACTGCGTCCAATCACCTGCGTCGCTATTCCCGCTGGCGCCCATTGAGTAGTAGCATGCGCGCACAAATGAAGACAGAAAATCGTACGCGTGCATTCCTGTGGTCTCGCGGTCGTTCGTGCCGTTAAGCATAAAGATTTTTACCTTCTTGGCCATGGCCGTCCGCGCAAAGCCCTGCAGCAAGATGACGGGGATGATCGATGTGTAGAGCGAACCGACGCTGTATACAACCGCACCTGCGGCCTCAATGCTGGTTACTACGCGCTTTGACGCGCGCGGCTTTATTTCCGCACCGTAGGGGTTCACGTAGAAGACGCGCTCGACGGGCGCCGACAGCGGACGATTGTGGTCTTTGGAGAATGATATCTGCGACGACGCAAGCGAAGGATGTGAAAACGGGATATTCGCGTCCTCCATGACCTCATCGTCTAGATCATCGATCACGGCGGCGTGCCGGTCGCTCGGGTGCGAGATCTCAGTTTGCCCAACGACCGTGGACCCATCGGCAAGCCGCGCGGCGATGTGATGGCTGAAATTGGTATTAAGCGCGGGCAGCACGGCAAGCCTCGGCGATACACGCGCCGTGCGCAGCACAAATTCAATGGCTGCGTCAAGCGATCCGAAGAAAATGCGCGCACCGCTGAGCAGGAAATTCCCGACGCTGGCGAACGAAAACTTCATCTCTGTGCCGGGCCGTCGCCGCTTGAGAATCTCTGCCGCAACCTGAATGAAAAAGGCACGGTACATGTGTTTTAGGTGCGACGGGATGCCAACCCATCGCGGGTGCTCGCCCTCGACAATCGCAGACCATGCAGCGGCGGCCTCATGCTCATCGCCGGGCAGGCGGTATTCGAGCAAGTCGCGCAACGGCGTCGGTGCCATCAGACGCACGAGTCGCGAGCGCGCGTCGCCAATAGCCGGCCCGCCGAGCACGCGCAGGATCTCGGAGGTCGAGCCGCCATTGTCAGAGATAGGCACGACATAGACAACGGTGGCCGCAACACGCGGGAACACTGTAGCCACTGCATTGGTCGCTGTACCGCCTCCGACCACTATGACGTCCATTGAGCCGGTGTGGGGGCCAGGGAAGCCGGCCGCGGGACGTGCGCGCTTGGCGTCCGGGGGCCTTTGATCGCGTGGCCAGATTGGGACTAGCTGCGGGGGGCCGCTGCAGCCCAGCCGCCGCGGGACTTGGGGCCCTCAAAATCTCTCGAACAAACCCGCGCAGGCCTTAGGTTGACTCTGCGACGCTATTTGAGCTTGGGCAAGACCATGAGCGCTCCCCGGTCACGCCGTGTGCTGCCCTCGCCGGGCCCTCGGCCACCGCCTATTGCATGCGTCATAGCCAGGAACAGCTGCAGCCCTGGTCTTTGACGATGGGGATGCAGATGTGACTGATCGGCCTCCCGGCGCACGATGCCAAGTGGCTACAAGTCCGATAACCCATGAGATAGCGCGCTATGTATGTACGACTATTTAGCAAGTCTTTTTCTCCTCGTTACCCACCTTCTCAGGCGCCTGGCCGCTTATCTTTAACGGCGATGACTCACTGGCCAGCCGCGATGTATGGCGGTTAACGGGGGGCTCAATGCGTCAAGCGAGCGGGCTTAATAAGACGGTTTCCTAGGTGAAATATAACTGCGCATCTATCTCCCAGATCACCAAATTTTTATTGTCTGCTTTCCACAGAAATTGTAAGAATGGCGCAGTCGAAGGGCAAAGTTTGTCTCGCGTACTCGGGCGGTCTGGACACCTCGGTGATCCTCGCGTGGCTGCTTGAGCAGGGCTACGAGGTCGTGGCCTTCATGGCCGACGTCGGCCAGGAGGAGGACTTCGAGGCTGCCCGCGCCAAGGCGCTCAAGATTGGTGCCACCTCGTTTGTGCTCGAGGATGTCCGCCGCGAGTTCGTCGAGGAGCTGTGCTTCCCTGCCGTTCAGTCGAACGCCATCTACGAGAACACCTACCTTCTCGGCACTTCGCTGGCCCGCCCCGTAATTGCCCGTGCGCAGATCCGCGCGGCCGAGCGCGAGGGCTGCTTTGCCGTTTCGCACGGCTGCACCGGCAAGGGCAACGACCAGGTTCGTTTCGAGCTCGCGTTCTACGCGCTCAAGCCCGACATCAAGGTCATTGCTCCGTGGCGCGACCCGACCTTCTTCCACCGCTTTGCCGGTCGCTCGGACCTGCTGGCCTACGCGGCGGAGAAGAGCATTCCCGTTGCCCAGACCAAGGCCAAGCCGTGGTCGACCGACGAGAACATGGCTCACATCTCGTTCGAGGCCGGTATCCTGGAGGACCCCGACACGACCCCGCCCAAGGACATGTGGAAGCTCACCGTCGACCCCACCGACGCGCCCGACAAGCCCGAGCTCTTCACCGTGCACTTCGAGAAGGGCCTGCCTGTCAAGCTTGAGTACGACAACGGCAAGACCGTGACCGACCCCGTTGAGCTGTTCCTGGTCGCAAACAAGATCTCGCGCCGCAACGGTGTCGGCCGGATCGACATCGTCGAGAACCGCTTTATCGGCATCAAGTCTCGCGGCTGCTACGAGACGCCCGGCCTCACCCTTCTGCGCACGGCCCACATCGACCTCGAGGGCCTGGTGCTCGACCGCGAGGTCCGCCAGATCCGCGACCAGTTCGTCACTCCTACTTGGTCGCGCATCCTCTACAACGGCCTGTACTTCTCGCCCGAGGGTGAGTTTGTCCGCGCCACGATCCCGCCGTCGCAGGTCACCGTCAACGGCCAGGTCCGCATGTCGGCCTACAAGGGCTCGCTGACGATTCTCGGCCGCTCGTCGCAGACTGAGAAGCTCTATGACGCCACCACCGCTTCGATGGATGAGCTCACCGACTTCGACCCCGTCGATGCCAGCGGCTTCATTGCCGTCCAGGCCATCCGTGTCAAGAAGTTCGGCGAGTCCGTTGTTGCCAAGGGCGGTTCGCTGCTCAACTGAGCGCTTGTAAATAGGTCGTAATTAGGGTAGCTTCGTTCCATCGCGTTGCAGACCTAACGAATAGTCAATGAGAATCTGCTCCTCAAAAGTGTTACTGAGATCCTTTGTCCTCCTATGCTGGACAAACAGCTAGCACAGATTTCATTTCTACCCGACCAAACAATTCAATCAAGAAAATTTACCACCGCTCACTCGGAGAAATTCCAAGCTCATAAAATATTTAGCTTGCATGAAACAAATAACATTTGCTGCCAGCTTCGTTGTATCCCGCTAATAGACCTATTCTTGTCCCCGGACCTGCAGCTGCCTAAGCGTGCCGCAGCGTCCTTTGAACGGCACCCCTTGACATGCAGCTGTTGGCGATGCTTGCGCTGGCCGGCGTGCCATTTGCGCTCGCACATGGTGGCGATACGCACGCACCCGTGGAGCCGGCCCCCGGCGACTCGTGGCAGGTGCGGCACATGAAGCTCGAGCACGGGCTTGAGGACTTTGACGCACAGGCGTTCTTCACGTTGCATGACAACGATAACTCCAAAACATGGACGCGCGAGGACATTCTCAATCTCTATGGCCTGCTTAAAGTGAAGCAGCTTGGCGACGGCTCTGGCCTGGGTGATGACACGCGCCAGGGTGTCATTGACGACGCCCTCAAGGACAAGGTGTACCGCGGTGTGCTTCAGCTAGTCGACGCCAACGGCGACGGCATCATCACCCAGGAGGAGTGGATCAACTTCGCCAAGGCGGGTGGTGAGCTTGCAGACTACGGGGTAGGCCCGGGCCACCACGGCGACTACGAGTACGAGTACGAGGTTCACCACTGGCAGAAGTACCACAAGGACGTCGACCCCGACGTGAAGATCGTGCACCCCGAGGACATTGAGCACGAGCGCCTGTACCACCAGTTCGAGCACGGTGACGCCGAGGGCGACGCCCATGACGGGTCGGGCGCCAAGCTGCAGCGCATCCCCAAGAAGTTTCTCAAGCAGCAGTAGGTGGCCACAAAGGCCGATAAACGGCGCCGACGCGCGCGCACACGCAAACCACGCCTAGCGTTAAAACAGTAGACCCTGAACTATACACGGCTATACATAAATTCGTCACAAGCAGGGCCCGGCCCTGCCGCGGGATGTTGGCGGTGCACTTGGGCAGCGCCGCCTTACAAGAAGTACTCGTTCCGCTGGCTCTTAAGCGGGGTCATCTTGAGCGTGTCATCGGGCACGGCGTTAAATATCGAGAACTTGGGCGTCGTTGTGTCGTCCACCTTCATCACTGATGCGACGTTACCACAGCGGTAGCAGTAGTTGGGCGCGCTCCACACAGTGACCACATCTTTTTCCTTGAAGTGGTACCGGAAACCTTCCATGACGAGCTGGTGCGCGCGGGCCAGTAGCGTTAGGCCGTTCACATGGTTGAACTCGCGCGCCACCTCGGCACCGAATAACCAGCCAGCGCCGCGCGGCGACACTACCCAGGTGCCTGCCGTCTCGTCCGGGTCGCTCCATACCAAGTCGGCAAACCCACCTTCGTGGGGGATCTCCTGTGCGCGGTTGAGCACGCGAATCTGGTCGAGCATGCGGATCTCGGGGCTCAGCCCGCCGTGTGCGCACAAAATCTTGGAGTCGATTACCGCCGCAAGTGTTAAAAAGTCAAACACCTGGCAGCAGTATTTCCATACCGTCGTGGTGCCGTACTTGGTTAGGCACTCATCATAGAAGCCGTAGGCCTGCGTGATCTGTCGCGACTCGTGGTTGCCGCGTACGAGCGTTAGTCGTGATGGATAGCGCGCCTTGAGCACCATGAGAAGCGTGAATGTTTCGAGTGAGAAGTAGCCGCGGTCGACGTAGTCGCCCAGGAACACGTAGTTGACCGCGTCAGGGAGACCACCGGCCACGCGAAACAGCTCCAGCAGGTCATGAAACTGGCCGTGGATATCACCACAGACCGTCACGGGTGAGCTTACGGGCTGGATGTTAGATTCTGTGGGTTAGTTTTGTTCTGTCAAGACAACTCGACGAGGGGCGCTGTTGGGGGGAGGGTGGGCAGTCGTCATCTAGTCTAGTGGGGCGGCGGCGCCGCCTTGCGTGGAGAACTTACCTTCCATGAGTAAAACTTTGACCATCTCGCAAAGCTCCTTGATTTCGGGCTCCTCAAGGTATTTACATTTGAGCACCGTCTCGAGCCATTGCTCTGGCCCCCGGCCTTTGGTCATGATGCAGGTAGCGGCGGAGGTCAGGCAAGCGTTAGGTAACGGAACGTCTTTCGCGATTCTATATATCGGGGTTAGGGCAAAGAGCGGCAAGTGCGTGATGCGGCGCGCGCGCATACAAACAGCGCCGCCATCTAGTCGTGTGCGCTTTGAGCTTCGTGCAAGTCTTTGTTTATTTTTGCCTACTGCAGTGATGTACACGAGGAGCTACTCATCCATCCACCGCTCCCCATCGCGCTCAAGGTGCGCTTTGTGTATGCCGAGCAGTGCCGGAAGCGGATCGCGGGGGCGTAGGCGTAGGACCTGCAGCCCCGCATTCAGATTGGCTTTGAGATAACCGTGGTTGATCAATGCAATGCACAGGCCTTCGGTCTCCAGGAACGCGGGCGCGTCAGCTGGACCGACAAGCCCGGCAAGCCGGAAAGCGGCGAGCACGTCCTCGAGATAAAGTCGATCCGGCTGGCCCGCAATCTTTACGAGGCGCACAAGAACGCGGCGCGCAACCAGCGCTCGCCCATGGTTGCGCAGCAGGTGCCCAATCCGCAGGCTCACCACCCATGGATGCGTCTCGAGCTGCTGCAACGCGGGCCACGAAGGCCTGCGTAATGCACTCAGCAGCGTGCCGAGGGGATCCACCAGACTGAGACCCTCAACCATCAGGCGCGAGGGCGGCCTACCCACGAGCGTACTCGGTACGAGGAGATGTAGCAGGATGCGGAGCTTGTTGGGCGACTGCGGAGGGCACCTATCGTATGCCCAGCGTAGATGGTGCACGGCAGCGTGCAGCTCGCCACGCGTGAGGTGAAAGCGGCCCAGCCAGTAGCGAAACTCAACCTGCTGTGCCATGGGGAATGCCGTGAGCGAGCGTGCCGCACTCTGGATGTTGTTAAACACGTACGCGGCTTGCGAGGCGCGGCCGGCCCAAAAGTAAAGCCGGCACAACACGGTTGCCACGAATAGGCCAATCTGGGCCTTTTGGGGTCCAAAACGCTTGGTGCCACCTGGAACAGAGGCCGAGGCCGGGTTGGGCGCGGCCTTGTCGCTGCGGATGCTGTTGAATACACGCAGCAGCACCCCTGCCATCCACAGGGCTGGTGCGCGCTGGCGGCCAAAGTCTCGGACCATTGTGCGCGTAGCGTGCTGGACTGCGATATTGAGTGCAGCACCGTTCGTGCCCGAGTACGCAGCCTGCAGCGCGGCGAAGAATGCCGCGTACGCATCAAACGATGCGGCGACGTTGCCAGGGTCGACGTCGCGGCAGAATAAGAGGTAAGCTTTGGCAAGCTCTGTGAGACCAGGCCAGTCGCCATTGAGCGGCGGGTTTGCATTCACGGCAGCAACCGCGTCGGCGCCAGCATCCCACTGATCATTCTGCAGCACGGGAACCTGCGGGCCCTGGAGGTCAAGCGAGAACAGGCCGGCGAGCCGGCGCGAGCCTGTCGTACTTGAAAGCGTGACCTCATCCAATGCGGCCAGAGCCTCTACCCATGATGCAACCGTCATTGCGTAGGACAAAGCCCACGTGAAGCCTGTGCGGCCAAGACGCTGAGGACGGCAGGCTGGTAGTCAGCTGGGGTCGAGCTCGGGAAGCAGGCGGACAATGGGCAGAGGCCGTCAGCAGGCGATCCGACAAGGTCTGGCCCCGTAGCCGCTCGTCGACTGCACGCACACAAAAGAGGTGTATAATAGACATGTCTACATATGTGTAACTTAAATAAACGACGTCCAAGCATGCTTAGATCTTGGCCGGGACGAGCGACGCAGCGACGGGCTGGATCAAGCTGAGCATACGGTCTGTGATCGTCTGCGTGATGTTGTAGCGCAGATGCTTGTTGCGTGAGAGCGCAATCTCCTCGGACACGTCGTAGAGCGGACCCTCGAGCAGGATGTGTCCGTCGGCGCCGTGGCGCGGGACAAACTTTGGCGCCAGTGAGAGCATGCGGAAGCCCGTGCTCTCGTCGACCTCGCTCTTGACTACGCCCTGCGATTCAAAGTGCTGAACGGCGAATTTGATCATCTCCTGGTTCAGTGACTCCGAGTGCTTGAGCTCACCCTGCGCATACAACGTGCGTGCAATCATTTGCGCCATCTTGAAGAAGTCGCGGTCGCGAATGCTCGCGCCCGGCGGGATTGAGAACAGTGACAGCGACACCGACCAATAGCCGTCGATGAACGGCCAAACAAGGTAGCAGTAGAAGTCAAAGACGGGTGTACCACTTTGGATGCGGCCGATATTTAGCGAGATCTCGCGGCCGTCGGGACCAAGTGAGATGACCTCCTGCTTTTGCAGCGATTGCAGTGTCTCGGAGAGGTTCGTCTCGAGGCCGTCGGGACGGTAAACAAACTCACCGGAAAGCAGCACCGACAGGAACTTAACCTTGCGCTCCAGCTCCTCGTATGTGATCTTCGTGCTGAAGTCCTTTTTGGTGATTGTGTACAGTGCCAGGCACACAATGGCCTCTGAGACGAACAGGAAAACGACTTGATTCCGGTAGTACGACAGCTTGAACTCGTCCTTGGGGTGGTACACCGTCTCAAGCAGCTTTCTGCTGTCAGTCTCTACCAGATCGCTCCCCAGTACACTGATTGCGTTGTCGGCCATCGCCGCAACGTCAGTGTCCGTGATCTGCGAGAGGCGTTTGGGCAGCGCTCCAATCTGGCCACCGGCCTCAACGACACGGTGAATGAGCCACTTAACGCGCTCGATGAGTTGCTCGCGCGATGTGCCGCGCTCAGAGGTCGTCAGAAGCACCGCGCCAACCAGGGCCGAGGGCATGACTGCAGATGCATGGTTGATGTCGGCCAGGATGCGGTAGCCAAGCGAACGTAGCAAATACAGGCGATCTTTGGACTCGATAGGGCGCTCGATCGGGAAGGTCGTGGTGTGCTCGAGCTGCAGGTGCTCAATAACATACGAGCGCAGCGACCAGATTTCTCCAAAACGGATGTCGACGCGCCCCAGCTTGAGGCTGACAACTGATGACGATTCCAAGAATGACATGAGCGACTCCTTTTTCTTTTCCTTGCCAAGCAACTCTGTTGCGTACGTGTCGGCCTCTACGACCTTGTCGTATTGGGTCGAGATTGGTAGGACCCATGCATCCTCTACACCACCGCTCAAAATACTCTCAAGCAAGTACTTGAGAATTCCGAACTTGGGCGGCAGCAGCTTCCCTGTGCGCGAGCGCGTCCCCTCGATGAAGCACTGGAAGTTGATGCCGCGGCGCAGGATCGAGTCGATCAGCGACTGGAAGAAGGCACCGTATAGGGGATCCTCGCTCCAGTTCGTACGGCGAATATAAAGGGCACCGACTTCGCGTATCAGCGGGCCGACCACGGCCATGTTCAGGTTGTCGCCGGCAACTGTCGTTGGCATGCTCAATCCGAGACGGAAGAACGCAAACACGAGCGATATGTAGTCGGCGTGACTCTTGTGGCACGGAAAGAGTAGCAGAGACTGGCCCTTGGCCTCCAGCTCCTTAGCTCGCGCGCGGATGCGCCGAATGTCGTTCTCGGAGATGTGCACACCCTGGTGGTAGCAGCGCGAAAATACCTGAGCCACGATGTAGTACAGGAACTGCGCCGAGGAGCGACTTTCAAATGAAGGCAGCGACTCGGCACCAATCTTGCGAACCATCGATTCTAGCCAACCAGTGTAAGTCACCCTGCGGACCTCGCGCTGCTCGGGCGTTAGTTTCCAGGCGCTCTCGGCTTCTAGACGGCGACGCACAAGTTCTTCAATTACCTCGCGTAGCTCTGGACGATTGATTGTCTCATTTAGCAGCTGGTCCTGCCAACCAGGGTAGAATAAGCGCGCACCGATATAGTCGGTGTATGACCGCCAGCCTTCGCCCTGGACGTGCTTGCGGAACACGTCGAGAGCCTGCAACGGGTGCTGCCGGAAGGAAACCATGTCGTCTACGAGGTCGATTGCCGGGTTATCGGAGCTGTCGCCTTCAATCAAAATGTTCACATCGCTGTCGGCCTGCTTCTTGGAGATCTTGGGCTTGCGTTTGGGCGTCGAGCCGGCCGTGTCGACGCGAGCCAATCGCGTTGCTGCGGGCGCGGTCTGGCCGAATTTTCCCGCGCGCGCGCCAGCGCTTTCATTCAAACCCATTGCGCTTGCTAGACTGTGGTCTAATGGTGGCTACGCGTGCGTGCTGCAGGGACGGCGTCAACGCGGGGTCGGGTCTGGCCAAGGTATTTAACGGTCGATACTTTAGCGAAGGTTCCCCCTCCCAACAGGGTTAGGCGGCATCGTTGGGGCGGGCAAACTAGGGCCGGGCCGACCTAAAACGGCCGCTGGCGCGGCCTGTCCCTAGTAAATTGATGCGAATCAACTTCTCACGCGTGAGCAAGCACTCAAGGGCCACCCACAGTTGCCCACACATTACCACAGTAAACTTTGCTAGCATCCGGCGTATCTCCGGCCCGGCTGCCACTGCATGTGGCCCACCGCAACCCCGGTCCCAAAAGGTGGGGTCCGGAGGTGGGGTGTGCAGGTACGCCGCATGACCATCCTCGGTCCACGGCTCATTTATCTGCAGCCAAAGCAGGGTCGCAACATCCGAACAAGGTACAGACTGTCAGTTTGGCTACGCAGACCTCAAAGTGCTCCTGATACTTCGCTTGAATGGCTAAATAATCGCATTTGTGCAGCGTGCCTAGCTGCGCTGATCGGCGTCGGATTGACGTGTCACTGCGTCAGCGGGTATTGCGTGGCCTTGAGTTGCCCCGTACAGCACTAGGATTAAAGACAGAATATATAGGCTTGGACTGTAAGGTGGTTTTGAAAGTCAGCGTTTTTAGGCAAAAGTCGTCTCGCTGCGCCGATGCTCCGGCCCATCCGGGTCGACCCGGATCCCCGATATGTTCCGGGCCTCGGCAGCGGGGCGAGCGACGCTCCCAGCTGTGCGAGTTCGTCCGTCATCGCACGACGGGCCCCGGGGGGTGCTGCTGTGCATAAACATGATCCGGATAGGGCACGCCATTCTCATAGTGTAGAACGTTAATCTCGTGCGGAGCAATTGCGACATTGTCAACACGATCAATTTTCCAAGAAAGAAGAGAGGTCCCCAGGCTCTCCAGCGACTGTGTGATGGATCTGTTTACGAACTCCTCGCTTTCTTGATATCCTTTAGTGAATCCAGCAGGGATACCAGCGACCGCCATTGGAGTACTACCCAGCTCCTCAATCGAGACCTTTGGGCCGCCGTAGGTATAGAAGTGCGAAAAGTCAAATTCCAAGTCGTTGTCACTTGAAACGCTTGATGAGCTTTGGTGCGACGAGGCAGCACTATTCGCACTCCCCGGAGACCGGCGTCCGCTCGAGGAGTCCGGCTGGAGGTCAGGTGGGCTATCTTGCAGACACATGGTCTCAAGACGGAGTGCCGAGCGCCGGCGCGGCGGCGGCGGCTGAAGGTCGCAATTGTTAGGATCGGGGCCGCCAGAGCCAGTCGTGCTGCGTAGATCGCGGTCGCCAATTGCGGGGGAGACGGTGCTATCAGCTTTTACAGGGCGGGAGGGTGCCAAGTAAGGTGATAGCGGAGCCCCTAACGAGTTTTGGCGCTCGCGCTGACGCTGGCGCTTACGGGCGGTCGGCAAGTCCAGCAGCTCCATCGCTGGCGCGGACGTCATTCCTAGAGGCGAGTCACCCTTCTGGAAGGTTTGCGGCCAACTGATCTCCATCTCGCTCGGCCGAGCATTGTGGCGACGAGGACGGCCCGCCATATTCTTGAGCTCCTTGAGCTTCGTCCGTATTTCGGTGGGCGCCCTTTGCTCTGAGATGCTGTCGAACATATTTCGAAGACGCTCGACGCGACTACGCGTCGGGCTCCCGGGGCTTTGGGGGGTACTGGGACTGTGAGAGCCGTCAAAGTCGGCTGAAGCTGTGGAGTACCGGCTCGGTGAGCCCCATGGTGATTCTTTCAGAGGAGACCCGGGAGATTTGGCCGAGCTAACCCATGTCGAGCCACCGGGCGGCCGCTTCAGTCCGCCGAAATAGCTCGACGCTGGCTCAGTACGAGAATTTGCCAGTATCCCGCGATCTTGTGGAACGAGCTTCATTGCAGAGTTTAGTCTGCGCAAATAGCTGGTGCGCACGGTGACGCTGCGAGATGTGAGATAGAGTTGACCAAGCCACGCGGCTGGAGCCAGAATATCCAAGTAGGTATGCAGTCAACTAGCTCTGGCGCGAGGTAGCAAAGGTGGCAGTGCCCTTGTCTCAGGTTGCCTTGAGTCAAGAATACGAAACGACCCTGTTGACGAGCACCGGCAAGCGTCGTGTGGAGACGATTGCCAAGCGTTTATTAAAACAAACAATACGAGTAGGGCAGAGCAAACACCGCTGCAGGCACTGTGAGACAGCGAGTTAAAAGACAGACCCACATGCGACGCGGGCGCGTGATCTGCCAGGAGCGTGGCCGGATGCTGCCGGGGGCGTCTCAGATTACATGCAAGGCGTGCAGCAGTAGCCGAGCCTGCCACTGTGTCCAGTTAGGGGGTGATGTAACAGGTGGAATGGAGGAGACGAGGTAGCTACAAGGCCCAGATGATGGTAATATAGAGCCATCAAAATTACTGTGTTCGCTCAAATAATACCTTGTTTCAGGTGTTCTGCACGCTCGTGGGTCCGGTTATCTCTGGTCTGGGCTCGAGATGGCTTGCAGTGAGATCTGCATGTGACTGCGGCCAGGCTGCAGCATGTTCCGCCATCTGGCGAAATGTTTCAGATATTTACGCTTCAATAAGACCCGCATTGTACGCGAGGCGAGGCATAACAACCTCAGAATACCTAAACCGTGCCGAGGAAAATGTTTTTACACTTCCCGGGAAACGCCGCCGCCCAAGCCTTTCCACTGGGCCCTTGCAGCCAAGTGGGTCACAGTGGTCTAGCGCGCGCTTGCATGTCATCGCCTCACCCCGTCACTGGTTTGCCCCGCGTGGGGCCGTCGTCTGCGGTAGGGCAGGGGCTCGGTTACCGCGTCGGGCGATGGCGCGGCTAGCGCATAGGCACGTGAGGACAAGTACGCATCGCCGCTGGTGCGTGCACCGGTATCGCGCGTCTGCTCATTGAGAATAGGCACGGGGGTAACATCGGCATTTGCGTCGGCGCCAGAACTGTCCACCAGTGGCGGCTTCTCCGGGAAGTAGAAGAGCGCGAGGGCTTCTTTGCATAGCGTGATAGCCCGCGTCTCGAAACAGCGCAACGTCACCACCGACGGCCCCATAAACATCACGCAGCTTGGCGTCGAGGCGCTTGTGGGGCCGTTAATAGCGCGGCCGTACGGGACTGCACTTTCTGCATGTAGCTCGACCCGGGGCAGCCTCCCTGGCCAGCCGTCCTGAAGCAGCCATCCCAGCTAGGGTTGGGCTGGAGACCGGCGCCTGGGTGGGCGGCGAGCCAGGCTCGAAGAGGGTGTGAGAGCGAGCGGTCTCCGCTGTTCCTTGCCCTGGCGGGCTTTGCCCAGCACGCTCGTGATTTGGGGCGCCTTGCAGGGGCAAGTACTAGCCGCCAAGCTTCGGCCAACTATGGTGAGCATTGACACAGCCGAGCTGTGTAGACATGCAAAAGGTCATGGTTTGGGTGAGGTTTACGGACCTCTGTCCTCTCTGGTAACTACGAGCGTCGCTAATGACCCAGCGTAGAAGCCACACTCTGCTGGCCACTGGCATGCAGCAGCGCGCATGGGGACCGCCGCCAATTGGGAGGGCGCTGCAGCGGCACCCGTGGCATGCACGAGCCTTAGAGCTAGCACCGAACATCTTGAGTGAATCGGACTGGCTCTGCCGGGCAATAAATTCGCTATTTATCGCTATTCTGTGCCGCTGATCGTGTGCCCCTCCGCTTTCTTGGCGATCCTATCGCCGGCATGCTATTATGCAGCGCTGCATGCCTGCCCATCGGCCAGCCGCATGTTGAGGCGGCAGCTGCAGAGCAACAGAAGCAGGTAGCGCCACTCGAGTCAGATTTTCTGGGCGAGAAAAGCATTGCCTACAAGTTAGAAAAGCTATTGAGATGCCGGAGTGCCATTATAACAGCGCCGGCGGGTGATGCGCGCTGCCCGGCGGCCTCCTCCCACCCATCGGGCTCGTGTGTACGTGTGCATGCCGACCTCCGTCCTTTGTCAGCTAGTCCCAGCAGCCGCGAGCTTGCTTTATCACCTAACACGGTAGCGCCCGGGCAGGAGGACGCAGCGAGACCCTCGCGTGCAGAGAGGAGAGACTCCCGCGGTGAAAACGACACACCTCTGCGACTACGCGACGCCCCTATTAGCACTGTGCTGTGGTGCGCCTGATTTGGACTCGCATTGGCTCGCCCGCGACCATTCAGGCTTCCCCGCAGTCCCCGCCGAGCTGCGAGACCCGACGGCCCTCCACTGCAAGCATTCGCAGAATAGACCAGGGAGATTGAGCCGATTTTGTAGCCGGAGACCTCTGCAAGCGTGCCGCCATGAATATTAACAACGTGTCGTACCCACAGGGCCTCGGCGACGGGCTCGAGAGCCTCGATCGTGTCCTTAATCGGGAGCTGCGGCTCGATGACCACCCGCCGACGGTGCAGAACCCGCAGGGCGTGGGATATGCACCGCCAGGCGGGCTAAGAGGTCCGGCGTTTGGCCAGCAGCAGCCGCCGGCGCCGCCGCAGCCCCGTGGCTACGTGCCAGACGGCTACAACCGAGCACCCCAGTTCTCGGCCCACGTTCCGCAGTTCCCGCTGCAGGCCAAGCCGCCGCAGCAGCCGCAGTATTCGCCCGGCGTGTTCGGCGGTTCTCCGCAGCATAGCCCCCAAAATAACGCCTACTATGGACGTGCGCCGAGCCCGCCGCGCCGGGGGTACGCCTCTGGCCAAACAGACGGCGGGTCGGCGAGCCCCGCATACATTCCCTTCGCGCGCAGTGCCGACAGTGCGTTTGGCACGCGCCAGAGAGACCACTTTGAACACCCTGGGCATGCACCTGGTGCTCCGGCCCCCAACAACGTTCCCAATGCCTCGCGGAACTCACACCACGACATGCACGACACGCATCCTCTGCACGAGTCGCGGGATGCTCAGCGGATAGCGTTTATCCAGAGCCAGCGCCTACGTGAGGTGCAGGCGCAGGCAAGCGCTGCCCAGAGCCTGCAGCCGTCGGCCCTGCCGCACTCGCCGCGGCTAGACGAGATTGAGCTACGCATCCCAGACACGGAGATGGTGTCACCCGTGCGCTCGCCGTCGCCGCTCTCGCCTGTAGGCTCGCCTCCGCGTTCGCGAGCGGTATCTCCTCGGCGGCCGGGCTCGCAGGGCCAGCCGGGCTCGCAGGGCTCGCAAATTTCGCAGGGCCAGCCAGGCCAGCCGGGCCAGTTTGCTCCAGGGCAGCCCCCGCATGACCCCGGTTATGCGGCCGCTCAAACAACCTCGCAGCATCAGCAGTGGCGGCAGGCGCAAGCCGACGCCGACTTGCGGGCGCAGGTGCGGGCACAGGCTCTCGGCTCGCCGGCACCCGTCGATCAGGCGCATCAGGCGCATCAGACGCATCAGGCGCAGCAGCCGCATCCGCAGCCACCGCAGCCTCCGCAGCAGCCGCAGCATGCAGCTCAGCAGGCCCCGCGCGCGGTGCCGGCCCCCATCGCCGTGCCTCCGGTGCCCCGCGTCCAACACAGCGGCCCACATACACCGCAATCGCCGCCGGCGCCGCTGGCTCCGCCGGAAGCTCGCGGCACATCGTCGCCGCAGCGCTCCCCGCAACGCCAGATTGCGACGCCCGCGAGCGCACCAGCCGTGCCCGGTGCGCCTGTCGGCGGCCCTGACGGCCCTACCAGCGCGCCACCGTCGGCCGCCACACCCGGCGCGACGCCGCACAGCGCCGTCGAGCCCGGCTACCATGTGCGCCAAGATAACTTCAATCGCACCGGCGCCGCGACTGACGTGCGTCAGGTGGTGGACGAAAATGGCGCAGTGCACTCACAGGTCGTGAAGAAGGGCGTTGAGGACTTCGAATTTCGTGAAGAGCTCGGCACCGGCTCGTACTCGACGGTGGTTGCCGCACAGGACAAGCAGACGCTACGGCAGTACGCGATCAAGATTCTGGACAAGGCCCACATCATTAAGGAGGGCAAGGTTAAGTACGTTGAGATTGAGAAGTTATCGTTGAATCGGCTCGGAGACCACCCGGGAATCGTGCACCTGTACTTTACCTTCCAGGACCGAGCGTCGCTGTTCTTCGTGTTGGACTATGCGCCCAATGGCGAGCTGCTGCAGGTTATCAAGCGCATGGGCTCGATCGACGAAGCCGGCTCGCGCTACTATGCTGCGCAGCTGATCGACGCCGTCGAGTTCATGCACTCCAAGGGCATCATTCACCGCGACCTCAAGCCCGAGAATATCTTGCTGGATTACAAGATGCGGATCAAGATCACGGACTTTGGTACGGCGAAGCTGCTAGACCGTGGCGATGACGGAGACTACCCCAAAGATGTGCGTGCTGGCTCGTTTGTTGGTACCGCCGAGTACGTGACGCCGGAGCTACTGCATCAGAAGTACCAAGGATGGGCAGCCGATGTGTGGGCGATCGGCTGCGTTCTCTACCAGATGATTGCAGGCACGCCCCCATTCCAGGGCTCGACGCAATATCTAACGTTCCAGCGCATCGTCAAGTACCAGTACAACATCCCGCCCGGCTTTCCGTGGCAGGTACGCGACCTGCTCAAGCTTGTGCTTGTGCGCGCCGAGCGCCGCATCAAGCTGGCGGATATGAAGCAGCACCCATTCTTTGCCGGCGTTGACTGGTCGCGGAAGGCACTGTGGCAGACTCCGCCGCCGCCTCTCGCGAAGTACCGCCCGACGCCGGCTTCGATGGGAGCTGGCTCGACGCAAGCCTCGCGCCAGGCAAGCGGCTCGAGCACGCCGACGCCGGCAGCGTCGACGGCCGCGCAGACTGCGCCGCCGTCCTCGGGCACGCCTGGGACCGCGCGTCCGGCTGCGACGACTCCCCGCGCAGCCGCTGCGCCCGCCGCGGGAGTGCAGAAAACATCGGCGTCGGCCGCGGCGTCGGCGTCGTACAAAAAGGCCGCCCAACCGCCGGCCCGTCGCAACGTGACGCCCATGCAGCACAGCACGCACTACCAGCAACAGGGAGCACAAGGTTAATGAACACGGAGGGCGTGAGCATGAGCAGCACGCCGACGGTCGACACAAGCATCTGCAGCAGGCCGAGGAGCCAGAACGCGGAGAGGAGGCGGCGGACAAAGTGGTGCTGCGGGTTGGTCTGCGCATAGCGCGCCATGGCGCGGTAGTCGTGCATGTCCTCGGGCAGCTCCCACACGTCGCCGAGGTCGATGCGGCCGTTGCGCACGCCGAAGATCATCTCGACGTTCCACGACGCGAGCGCGATGCGCAGCAGCGAGCCCGACGGCTCGCGCGACGGCGCGACGCCGGGCACCCAATCGGCGCCCACAGCAAACGCGACGACGGCCGTGCCGTTGCGCACGACGTAGTACTTGCCGCCGCGCTCGACGCGCGCGAGATCGCGCTCGTCGAGCCGCAGAAAGCCGCCCGCGTCGAGCAGCCGCGCGACGCCGGCCACGAAGTGGAAGCCCGTCGGGTGCTCGTTCAGGAACTCGCACAGCTCGTCCGCCGCGTGCATGTGGGGGAGCCGGGGCCGGTTGATCCGGGGTAACCAACTCCCAGCGGCGCCGCCGCCGCTGCCGCAGCCTCGCCGCCGCTGCAAGGGTGGGCTGGGGCCGGCTGGGATCACGCGAGCCCACCCAGCGCCGCCCACCTGCCGGTCCTGCCGCGCCTGCCGCGTCTGCCGCACCTGCCGCCGCACCTGCGGGCTTATCTGCCGGCTCGTCGACCTCCACCCCCCCGCCCGCCCGGCCGCCGCTGCGCTCGCCGGCTCCTCCCCGCCGCCATGCTCGTTGTTGGCCTGAGCGGCCCGTCGTCGTCCGGCAAATCTACGCTCGCGCGCCTGCTCGCCGGCGTGCTCCCGCGCGCGGTCATTGTCTACGAAGACGACTTCTACCGGCCGGAGGGAGACATTCCCGTCACGCCGGCGGGCGTGCAGAACTGGGACGCCCCCGGGGCGTTTGATCTTGCGGGCCTGCAGGCCGCGCTTGGCCACGCGCGGGCCACGGGCGCGCTGCCCGCGGGCTTTGAGAGCAAGGAGGAGAAGAACGACATCGGCGATGCCAGCGTCGGCGCCGAAAATTACGAAGCGGCGCGCGCGCTGCTCGCGACCGTGGCCGAGCCGGTTGTGCTGGTCGACGGGATCCTGCTGTACCACCGCGGCTCGCCCGTGCTCGGCGACCTCGACGTGCGCCTGCTGATCCCCGGAGACCGCGAGACCCTCCGGGCCCGCCGGGCCGCGCGCTCGGGCTACGCGACCATCGAGGGGTTCTGGACCGACCCGCCGGGCTACTTTGACGAGATCGTCTGGCCCGAGTACCAAAAGTGGTACGGGCACCTGCTTGAGGACGGGTGCCCGACCGCGGCCGCAGAGAAAGACGACATCCGCGTGCCGCCGGCGCTCGACCTCGACAGCGTCTTCATGTGGGCCGCAACGGCGATTTCCGACGCGGCCAAGGCATCCGAGGCGGCCGCGGGCGGGACCGCCGCCGCAGAGACCCGCGCGTGATGACCGGGCGGGCCCCCGAAGCGCAGCGCAGTGCAGCGCGAGCGCGTACGCGACCGATCTGAGTTTAGCCGTGATGTACATTCTGGGCATGCCCGTCTATTTTCCTTAACTGTATCGCAGCGCGGTCGCTGTACCCGCCGCGCCCTCCGCGCGCCACGCACCCTACGCGCGCTGCGCGTACCCAAGGCGCGTGGCGGCGGCGGCCATCTTGGCGCGCGTGTCCTCCGTCAACGCACTCACATCGGCGGCGGTCAGGCCCGTCGTGTCGATCGGGTCGAGCACCTCGATGTCGATCGTGCCGCTCTCGATGATCTTCTTGCGGTGCGACCAGATCGTCGAGTAGTTGCCGACAACGTACGGGACGATCGGGACCTGCGCCTGCACGGCAAAGTGGAACGCGCCCTTCTTGAACGGCAGCAGGCCAGGCTCGACAAAGTGCGAGCGCGTGCCCTCGGGGAACATGAACACGCTCTGGCGCTTGTTGAGCATAACCTCGCGCGCCTCGTCGAACGCGCGGATCGCCTCGGTGCGCTTGGTGCGGTTGAGGAACACCGTCCCGCTTAGCGCCATGAACCACCCCAAAAACGGGTAGTACTTTAGCGCCTTTTTAGCGGTCACGCTCGTGTACGCGGGGAACATGCGCCCCAGCACGGCGATGTCGAGGTCGCTCTGGTGGTTGGAGATGAAGATCGCGGGCCGCGAGGCCATGGCGCCCTCGTTGATCACGTTAAAGCGGATCCCCAGGAAGACGCGGCACAGCATCCAGAAAAAGCGCGCGACCAGATGCTGCGAAAGGCCCTGCCGGCCGAGGAGCGTCATCACGATCGAAATGCTCACACCATACGTCGCCGCGATGATGACTAGGACGACGTACGTGGCGTAGCGCGCGTAGTACTTGAGAGGGCGTACAATCCCGAGATAGCCGAGCAGGAACGCGCTGAGCGCGCCCACGCCTGCCGCCGATTTGAGCGAGCTCATCACAGCCATGTCTGTGCGCGAACGACGGGGAGCAGGCAGGGCGTGGCCCAACCTTAGTTAAGCCAGGCGGGTGGGGCTCAGTGGGGTAGAGGG